>QVOA01011210.1:0-56771 GCA_014825685.1 Pseudomyrmex cubaensis | reverse complement strand
CGCGTGGATGTAACTAGCATTTATGGTAAGCATTTATGGCAGCGTTATGAGGTCTACCTGGGGTGGCGATCGCCGCAAAGATCGAAAAAAAAAAACTTAAACCGAAACGGTGAAACAACAATAAGAAAAATAGTTTATGAGAATCAAATCATGTCGCCTCGCCAAACGAGTTTTTCCTCTGTCGTAAAAAGAATTGTTATGTGATTAAAGAGAGTAACAATTAAAAACCGTTTGATCAGCCGACATAAGATGACCGTGTTTGTAACAATACAACGCAAATGAATATAATTAAAGTAACAACTAAAAATAACATTAATACATATCGTTATATAACTTGACTTACTTATCATCTAGGCGGGTGGCAGGTAACAAAACGGAGAAAAGAAAAGGCGTAGGGTAGAGCAGAGGTTTTTTTTGTTTTTTGTTTTTTTGCGCTTCTCATCGAACATGATAATCATTGAATCAAAATTTACGAAACAAATTCAATTAAAACAGGAATAAAAACTATATATGTGTAAAATGCAACGAAATTGTGCACATTGAAAAGCGCCGAATAACATAAATTTCAATAACGTAATTAAGTCTCTTTGCCTTTTTTAGTTTTCGATTTTTACCGTTTTTTAATTGACGTACTTTCTTCATAAACTCGCGTTAGTTTTCTTGTTTCCTTTCCTTTCTCTCACTCTAGCTCTATCTCACCTTCTTTACAATTTTCTTTTAAATCACCACAGGATGGTCCTTTGCATATCGGTAGAACGCGATAACTTATGACATTCTTCTCCGACCACCCCATAGATGACACCGTTTAAAATTTGTCTATCTTTTACGCGTGTGGAATTTTTTTTTCTCTCTCTCTCTCACTCTCGCTAACTTTCTCTCGCTTTCTCTCTCTTTCTCTCTTTCTATATATATATATATTTTTTTTTTTTATAAAATACATTAGTTTACACACACAAACAACGTGATTTAAGTGTCGACGCCCTGCGCGGGAGTCATCGCAGCTCAGACTCGATCGTGGAAAGAAAAGTAGGAATTTGGGACATTATTATGTGTACAACGCAAGTTAAGTGTTTGGAAGAACGGCAGTACTCAAATTCCGTATAACGCATCCATTCGTAATTGTTTAAGCGCGTTGCGCGTGTTGAGTTCAAAGACATTCACCACGTAGCGTATACGTATCTTTCTCGCTACGTTCCGTTTTAAGTCGATCACGTAATCAAGTCGTTCCACGTCAAATATTTTATTGTATAATCGAAAACCTCGAAACTCTCTTATAAAAGGCGCTTTTACACATCTCCGATTTACATTCTTTTTGTCCCAAAACTATCGAAAATCGCGAAAATTGCTACGCTTTACAATCCGGCAAAAATACACGAACGTTGCAACGATATGTTAACGTGGAACGATTCCGTTGTGTTGTTGTTGTTATTGTTATTATTATTATTACTCTACGTTAATGACGTATGCGTTTACTTTAAGGCATGATGGAAAGATCTCGAAGTGTCTTTCGCACGGATGTATGTATATATATATATATATGTATATTTGGAGACAGTGTTCTCTAAAGTAGCATTGTTCTTCGACGTTTTCCAAGTGGGAAATGTTTTTTTTTGTTTTTTTTTTTTTTAATTATTTTTTTAATACGATTAGAAATTATCATATATTTAAACGCGCTAGTGTACATATCGCGTTACGGCTGCTCAAACACTTGGTTTAACGGCTTACCTGCAATTTTTTTTACGCAACAAGCGAAAACTACATCGAAACGATAAAAGCTCTCGATAAATTTGTAACGGTAATATATCGCCTATATAACCTACGGCTATCGTCTTTCTCAATGATGAACGATGACGATGACGATGACTGATGATTGATCACGGAAAGGATAAGGATTTTATCACCCTCGCGAGCAACAAGATCGTTTAACGGAGCTGTGCGACCGGTTGGCAAAGACGTCGATCAGAACAATAAGACTATCTTATCGCGCTACATACATATTTACAAGTTCTTCTAGCACTGCACACGCCAGAGCTCTTTCTTATCCTTAAAACTGTCCCTTTCGCGTCCGAAACGTGCACTAACGTAGGAAGCAACGGGAAGGAATCTATTTAAAAGAACACATTTTTTCTTTCTTTCGGCTGCTATATAGGATCCTCCTCTTTTCTCTTGTCTCTTTCTCGCAGAAAATACGCTACTAAATAAATATCCCTCTCTCTTTCTTTCTGTCTGCAAAAATATCGGTAAAAACATCGCTTTGAGAGCTCCATAGAAGCTTCGAAGATTTTTTTTTCCTTCTTCTTAGATTATGTCTATATATATGCTTGACACGTCTCTCGATAGTGCATGCTACGGACGTATCTACATTGAGGCAAGACCATTGTGTTGTCGATTACTTTTCATCTATATCCGCTTTGTCGAGTCTGTACAAATATTTGTTTTGTCCTAACGTCAGATCGATGTTCACGCCGAACATGAAGAAGGTTCGCAAAATGACTTCGGTTAGGCTGTAAATGTTGATGAGAATATTTTTTGCTTTTTCGTTCATTCAGCCTTCCTGCAAACGCGCTATTTTTCGCTTTTTTTTTTGTTTTGTTTTGTTTTGTTTTTCTACTCGTAAAACTTGACTACTATTATAGATCGCTAGAGCATTGCTATTCTCTTTTTTTTCCCAAAAGATTTCGAACTATTTTAAACTTGGATGCGTCTTCTACATTTTCTCCGCGCTTAATTCTCTACTAGCGATAAGGGTTCTTTTACCGACTGTTTAAAATCGATCGACGCAAATCCATTTTTAAATATCAGATTTTTAAAAATATGTTCTGCCGATAAGTTTTACTCTTCGTTATACGCGTATGGCTTTTTTTCTAGTATATTAAATATTCTAATGTGTTTTCTTACCTGATTATTTAAAATTGGATGAAAAAAAAGAGTTCCGAGAAAAAGAGAAATTCCATGATGATGATGATAAATCAATTCGCAATTGAAATAAATTTCTAGCCGACGAAAAGAAACGTATAAAATATGGTTCGCTCATGATGAAATATAGATAATACTGGTACAACATTTTCGCGCGCATTTGCTGTCTCTACGCGCTTTGTTTTTTCTACAGCGAAGTAGGGTAGATGGAAATATGAAGCGGTTCAGATAGACTACTTCGTAAAACTTCGATAGACTTCGTTGTAGCACGGTCTTTAGTTTGGGAAGAGGGAAGAGCGGAGAGAGAATAAGAGCGAGGCGAAGAAAAAAAAATATGAACGCAGTACCTCGCACCTTCACGTTCACGTTCGGTATCGTCACTCATCGATGACGAACTCGGCTCGTGCTGATTAATAAGTTGATAACTGAGAGAAGTAACGTAATAATTTTACAACGTTAGGATATTTTGGGACCACAGTCTCTTGCGGACTCTCGATCTCTCGCGTCCCTACGTATCCCTGAAAAAACAAAACAAAACAAAAAACACGTTTAGCTTCCTGTACGAAGTCGAGAGAAGCGTACGACAAACGGAAAGAGAAGAGTATTACCTTAAAATAACTTTTTCCATTAACATAGATAAGCGTCCTTCCGAATGATTCGGCGGAAGTAAGGATTTAATCAGTTCGCGTAAAAGAGACTCCGTCATGCCTGGCGACGTGCGTTCCGCCGACTCAAAAGCGCCTCGCAGTTCCTCTATAGCACCGCCATTCTTGCCGCCACTACCACCCTCACCATTATTGTCTCTCGCCGAATATTGGTGCTTTCGTTGAAGCTGCAACATTGTTAGAAACGCGAGTTATTTTCGTCTCAACTCAAACGTCTCGTCTCGAACTCTCTTATTAAAGTTTGTGCATTTCGAGAGATTGTACATTAATCAGAACTTGGTTAGTACTTTGTCATACATATTTTCTATAAACTATTTAACTCGAACTATACCTCGGAAAGCAGAGGTAAAACAACACCAGACAAAGCGACGCTTCGCGGATGCTTGAGCTCCTGCAAACTCCTGCGTCTCTGTTTGTCCTCGTCGGGTCTGTGATCGGCCATCGGAACCACGGGAACATCCGGCTTGCTGTTTCTTTTCTTCTCCCGGCTGTTGAAGTCTCTGCTGGCTCTATCTCGATCTCTGTTTTCCCTGTCGCGTTCTCTGACGCCGTCTCTGTCTCTCTCGCGTCCGTCGCGCATCTCCTTCGACTCTCTGAGCGTGGACTCTCGGCTAGAGTCGCGATAGTCTCGCTCGTCTCGCTTTTCTCTCGTGTCCACCGGTGGCGGAGGCGCGGCTTCATGTGGTCGGGACTGTAAAAAGAAATAAAAAAAAACAAAAAACCATATAAATACAAATTATCGCACAATGTCGATTGAATAATAAAACTGACAACGCACCGGTGTGTGTTTCGCTTGACCATCGCGCAGCGAGTCCCTGGACTCGCTTCTATAATGATTGAGCGTGGAGTCCTTCGGTGGTGATCGCGAGGCGCCGTTCGCGTGCGGTTTGCTCGATTGACTATGATTGGAGGACCTGTGATTCGTGTGTGTTAGGGTCAAGGATGCGGGCTGCTCGTCCAGTGGCAGCATAGGCACTACAGATCCTTTTACCCCGTGCGGACCTTTCACCGTCATTATCCATGGTTCGTCCATGTCGCTGTCTTGCTTGGATTCCTCCCTGAGCACCGTATAATGTACTGCGTTACAATTTACTACCGCGGTCTATTATCTACCGAGCGAGTGATAAATGACCGTTCACTGATCTCCTTTCTTTCTTTTGTTTCGTTTTTTATACACTCAAGATCTAAATTACGGAATTTAAGGTCGAAAATAAATCTCGAGAGCATGTAACAAAGGAAGGCGGACTTTTACTTTCGCGTATAACAGAAGCGCGAATCGAAATACTCACGAGTCCGAATTCTCACTCTCGGTCTCCGACTCCTCGCTGCGCTGCGACTTCCACTTTTTGTACCTGTCGATCAGGTCGATTAGGTACGAGTTTTTCTTCGCCTTCCTGATAAACTGGAACTTCAGCAACTCCTTCGCCGTTGGTCTCTGCACGCACGTACGAAAACAATGAAGAATGAATAAAAATCAAGAGAGAACAAATGTCGAATTTTTCAATTTGTTATTTAAATTTTTTTACAACTTTGTTTCTTTCAATTGTATTTCGATAATTCGCAATTACATGGTTCGGATACATCGAGTGATTCAACGGGAAGAGAAGGGATATTTCCGAATCGACATTATCGGTTAATGACCCGAGACCTCACGGACGTATATATAACGGTATACACTCACGTTTTCAGGCTCCTTGTTGAGGCAGGCTTCGACAAACTCCTTGAACTGTTTCGTGTAATTCCCAGTCAGTTGCGGCGGATTGTTCTTGGGTATTAGGAAGAGGACTCTCATAGGATGTAGCTCGCTATTGGGAGGTTCTCCTTTCGCGAGCTCGATTGCCGTAATGCCCAGAGACCAAATGTCAGCCTGCGGAATAAGCGTTCACCGCGTGTGTCAGATAAGAGCGCTAACGATAGCGCTAATGAAAACGTGACCGCGCTGCTCGGCGCAATGTTTTTTCGAAAGATATTTTGTTCGAACATTATTTTTTTCCAAAGAAGGAAGAAAACAACAAAAAAAGAGATTTTTTACTTTATCACATATGTGAATATGAAACAAAAGATCTTATCCAAAAATGTCTTGGAGAGAATAATAATATTTTTTCAATTACTTCTTATAATTTGTACACGGAAAACAATATGCAATGTACTTATATATAAATGTATGTGATTTGCGCAATTACCTTGGAATCATAAGCGGACTGTTTAATGACTTCAGGCGCCATCCAGAACGGCGTGCCGACGAAGGTGTTTCGTTTGCTCGTGGTGTTCGTCAACTGGCCGGCAACGCCGAAGTCAGCCAGTTTGACGTCACCCATCTCGCTCAGCAAAACGTTTGCCGCTATAAAGTTGATAAAAAAAAACAAAAAAATGGATCTTTTATTCACATGTACGCGTAATGAGTAAACAATTTTTTTTTACGTAACAAGAGGAAATTTTATATTTCTCTTTTTCTATTTTTATATAAAAAACTCCTACACATCATGAAGTTGCATATTTTTATACGTGAAAATATTTTTTTCTCGAGAATATATTTTGCACTTTAGTTCAGCTTTGAGCAAGATTTAATTAGCGCAATATTTGGCGTTCCGCTGAATCAACATTGTGTGAACAAGATCCCTCTTGACACCTTATGTCTCGAGAGAGGTGTGCGTCAAAGTGTCGATAAACACTCTTCGCTCGCGCTTTCACACGTACCTTTAATATCGCGATGAAGCTTACGCTCGCTGTGCAGATAATCCAGCCCTTTGAGCACCTCGCGTAATATTACGGCAATGTGCATCTCCTCGAAGCTACCGGCCTTCATCAAGTCCAGGGCCGAGCCGCCACCCAGGTATTCCATGATGATCCACAGCTTCGTGCCCTACAAAGCAGAACGCGACCGTTCGATTGAGAATCGCTGCGGAGATTATGCGTGTAAACGGACGAGCTCGTCCGACGATCCCTCGACGATAAAGATCGAGGAAATCTCGAAGACGATTGCCAATTAACGAAAATAGATCGTCTTGCTCGACGATCCTGAATTCCGACCGAATCTTGAGAAAGTATTATCGCGATATCTCTTCGATCGACTTTCGCGCGTGACTTCTTGAGTTAATTGAAACTTTTGGTTATTTTTACACACACGTAATATCGGAAATTTTTTACATTTGTGAAGATATCGCAAAAATTTATTTTTACAACATTACTGTGTTTTTCGCTTTCGAACAAGAGGTAATGTGTAATCATCTCCCCTTCGGGATCAACTGTGTGAAGTGACGATCAGCGATATTTTGTCGCGAGAAGGGTGAAACGATTTTTCCGCTACGACGGACGACATGCGATTGATCCTCGCGGTTGTTTCACGATAATGAAGATTAATCGCGCATCTCTTCGAGCAGTCGTAAATTATTGCGGACGAGAAAGGGAGAGAGGAAGGGTAGGCAAAGGGACTGCTCAAGAAAAGCGTCGTTTTTCGCGCGGCCTATTAATTTCCGAGCGTGTTGCACTCGCTTCAAGGCAACGCGCGCGTCACCGCTGACCGGATCTCTCCTCTCCTCCGCGGTAATTATATCCGACATCGATGACCAATCACTGTGCGACTTATCGGATAAATTATACAGCGCGCGTTGATGATGGCATTGCGGACGATGCTGATGGTGCGGTGCGGTAAGGGCGATAAAGCCAATGAGTTATCGCGCGTTAATAATCAGCGCGGTCCGAGCTAGTGATCCGCACGAGGATACCGCAAGATTTACGCGCGCGCGTTGCTCAATCGATTATAAAGAAATAGTTAATTGATCCTACCCGCCACCTGGGTCGCTCGTCCGACCCCCAGAGACGCGTCGGCCGCGGCCTTGCAATCGCCGTGTGTTTGTGTGTGTGTGTGTATCATATCATATTCCACTTTCCTTGCCGCATTTTTTCTCGCTCGTCGACACGGCGACAGGTAAAAGTACAACGCGCGTCGAATCGGTACTTTAAGGGAGGAGGAGAAAATTTTGTAAATTAAATCTTACGTTGGGATAATTGCGAAGTTGGCAAAATAAAAAGAGAAGAGAAGATTTCCATGATTTCTGAGCGGAAAGATGTCATTATCTTGCTTTCACCACCGAACGATGGAAAAAGAGATGACAAAAGCTGCGTGAGAGAACGTGTGTACAGCGTCAGATTTTTTACGTCGTATCTCTCCCTACAAGATATCTCCCAGCCAGTTTCTATGAGAAATTCTATAAGTCTCTCCCCCGAGAGACCTTTGCCCAAGGTTGACGCGACACGTTCGTTTTTATGGCGAATAATTTTCGTAGTTTAAGCAAGTGACCGCGCCGGGACAGTCGCCATTCGCCAGGATTGGCGAGAGCATGGCTGACCATAAAATAGCACACCATTTATCACCGGTCATGCCCCAAGTGAGCCCCGCTTTTTCCCGTCTCAGATCCTCAAGAGGTAGGAGACGGTTCGAGGAGGAGGAGGGTTCGTTCAACTCACGACGGTTTCGACCGCCGGCCGTTTCTGCGGATTTTCTACGCGGAGGGGTGGTTGCTATGTCATGCCACCGTTCGAAGACCCTTTGTCTTCCTGCCCTGCGTCGCGGGAGAAGGATGACAAGGCAATCGGCGAGGATTTATATCGGCACTCCGTTGGCCGATATCGGAGAATATCGATTCCCGAGATAAACGTGGGAGATAACAAGGAAGTAAATCGCGGAGTTAATCTCTAATCAAGAAGACGGTTAATGAGCCCTATTGGGGGCAGATAGTCGATAGCAGATATCGATCAACAACAACCATGCAATTAATCGTTTTTCTTCCTTGTTCTTGGTCTTCTTTTTTTTAACAATTAATTAAAAAAAGGATATTACGATTCTTTAATTTAAATTGTAATTTTCTATTACGTTTCGTTAATTACATTAAATGTTTGGAAAAAGTATTTACGAGATTTCGAGAAAACAATGTCGGTTCTCTCAGAGTTAAAATTACGATACGCGATCTCCTATTCGTCACCGATGACAACAACGAGTTTTAAAAAGTCACACACACCTCACGTAACGGATTGCGAGTCTTAGCGTTGCAGCAAGAGGATTATTATTAGTCGACCAATTTCCTAATGACTTGGATCTCGTCGTTTGACACGATCCGAAAATAGACACGCTCCTCGCCTAGTCGACGATAATTTTTCACTCCCCTTTCCTATCTCTTTCTCTCTTTCTCTCTCACCTTCCACCGTACACTGCAATTATGGTTAATTGACGGAGCCCGGCAATCGGCTACTTTCACTCTCGTCGAATGACGACAGACGGTGCTTCATTTCGCAACTTCGCCGGAGAATAAAATCCATTTGATCAATTATGCGGAAATTGATATCCCATTGTTTCGAATTATTTAACAGAATTTGTCTTCCTCTATTATGAAAAAGGGGAACGTCAGTCGGTATTCGATTGTATGAAATTTTCGCGCATACTTTTTGAGAGAGAATTGCACAATCGACACGCGACAATCAAAGTGGAATAATCGGTGTTTAATTAAGAGATGCACGGAAACTGGTAATCTCAGGACAATTTAGATGTTTCGAATGAACTATTTGTCCAGCGCGTCTGGATGAAGTTAAGCCGATTTACTCTCGCGAACACACATTGCGATTTATCGATGTTTGATTCGGCGTTTTAGTCGCGCGCGAACAAGCCGCGCCGAAAAAGACGGAAACCTCGTAGAGCGAAGATTAATTCCGTCGCGTCGTCCATCAATGCCAGCGGCACTCCTGCCATTTCGCGAAACGTACGCGAACAAAAGGACATAACGCGCGCGCCAGAAAAAGCAATGAGAGAGAAAGAGAGAGAGAGAGAGAAAGAGATCGACCGGCCCCCATTAATCACCCATTCGCTTGTCTCCCATTTTGCATGTTGCGTTGCACTTCGCGTACGTCGGGGTGAAACACCCCTTTTGGGAGGGAGAAAAGAAGGGGAAACGCGCGATGAACGTTCCGGACGAAGAGTTTAATATTTATTTCCCTCTCGTGTGTTATTCGAATTTCAACTCTCTTACGCTTTTCGCGGTGCATCGATCGAGAGCGCTCGAAGTCTTGTTTCTCTCGCACACGATGACAACGACAACATCCACCGCAACACGATCGGGCGGACATCACGTGCATCGTAAGGTCGCAAAGAGTTAAAGTACCCTTCTCTACATCGACCGGCCATTATCGGAGAACGCGCTGGTAACCGCTGACCGTAAATCTCGCCGCTAAGTTGAGGAAATGGTAGAATCGCGGTGTTTACTGCGGAAAATTGACACGCGACCTACTTGACACTCCTCCTCCTTCGCGAACGAAGGGTTTTACCGTCGCGAATTAATGGCAAATTGTAATTCCAAATGGCGCGCACGTGCTCCCAGACTAGTTTGTTTGCGAGATAAGGTAACGGAATGTGAGAGAGAGAGAGAGAAACGCGCACATTGATATTCCCTCGAAAACCACCTCTAGGAAATGCGAGTGGCGAGAATATATACCGTAATTTCATTAAGAGGCCAGACATTCGTCGAGACAAGTGGCCGCATAATAACCAGCCAATTATACTCGTTCATTCATAAAATCTCGGCCGCTCCTCTTAGCGGGAGCGCAAAACGCGCGCGCAAGCGCTGCCAGCTAGCTATTGTCTTTTGTTCCGGGCACAATGAACCGAATATAATGGGGTTAAACGGGGGAAAAGCGTCGGGGATTTTTGCTCCCTTAATAATAACCCGCCCAGATATTACGCGCCACATCAAGTAAAATCCGTTCCGCGCGCAAAAAAAAATGCTCCCGAACTAATTATCGCAATAAGTCGGGACTCGCGCATAAATGTATTGTAAGTGCTAATCTGACTGATAATTACGTTTATTAAGACTGACTGTGTAACACCGCAATAATTAAAAATAACGAAAAAAAAACAATTAAATTATTAAACCTATAAAAGAAAAAGAAACCGCGCAAATAAAACGAGAGACACCGTTTGCTTCATCAGTCTGATGATACTTTGATAGTGAGACAGTATTTTTAAACTATCGATAATGGAGCAATATTTTTAGAGTCGTCTTCCTAACGAACGCGCGAGACGAGAGAGAAGAACGAGAGAGAAAGAGAGAGAGAGAGAATCGCAACGGGACGCCTTCGTATAATCGTCGATACATCCGGAATTGAGAAACCCGAAGGAGTGCCGCGCGCCGAGTATTGCGCGAGAGTCATCTCTCGCCTGATTCTTCCAACGTACGTACACACACATACATCTATAACGTGTATAATATTTTCAGATATGCACAAATGTTCTGCAATAAACCTCGAATAATCGAGAGAAAGATTATTCCCTCCCTCTCCCCTTGGATATTCTTTTGTAATATTTTGTATGAATGAATATAATCATCGTGCGAACATCTGCGTCGGCCTTTTTTTTTCTTCTGCGGTTTCGATTTTATATTAATTAAGCAGGTTTTCGACTCTCCACACAACAGCGTTTGAGTTTTTATACGAAATTTTTGCGAATACAATCACGAAATGTGCGAGAGTTCTTCGCCGTTCACAGCTGTTTTTCACGTGTGTATAACGGCACGGTATTTTATATA
Organism: Pseudomyrmex cubaensis; assembly: GCA_014825685.1. NCBI lineage: Eukaryota > Metazoa > Arthropoda > Insecta > Hymenoptera > Formicidae > Pseudomyrmex > Pseudomyrmex cubaensis. The sequence continues at coordinate 45,619 of QVOA01011210.1, read as the reverse complement.
CCGCACGCGCCCGCGTATGGAAGTTGTTTTCTTCTTCGTCTACGCGCCCGCGGGATATAGCGGGGAAAAAATTCATCTCGCGATGCGCGCAAAAAAAAAAGAACATTTTAGAAAAAGAAATGGAAGATCTTCATCTACGCGCGTACGCGGTGAACGTATGTGCCCACATGGGCGAGCAAATCGAGGAACGCCGGTCGCCCGATAACCGTTGCTGACCGACTTGATCTTGGGCTTAATAACAGTTTCCGAAGGCAGGAAAGCCGCGCAAATCGAGGCGATGCGAGGTGGCTGCGCACACCCGTTACACGATGACATCAGGCGCGTAGACGGGCCGCGTAGGCACCCGAGCCTACCTTTTGCCTCGTCGCAATAATCGTCGATGTGTCATCGCGCGCGGATGTTCATCTCCCAGGCATTGTTCCCGCATTGCGCGGGGAAACGGAAAACACCGACGAGGAGGAAGAGAAAAGAGAGAGAGAGAGAGAGATGCAGCGAGAGAGATGAGGAAATATCACGTAATCAGGCGGCGGCTCCTCCTTCGACATTTATCGAAGTTTTTGCGGAATCTTCTTTATTTTGCTCTTCTACTATTTAAACGTTTTATTATTTCGCAAATGTCACGTGTTCGTAAATAAAATACAGCTTGAAGTGATAAAAAAGTTGTACAAAAAAAAATTAACATTTTATTTAGCTAACGCGTACGCACATACACACACCGCATGTTTTCATGTGATTATGCTAATTAAACACACTTGCGCATCTCATTACCTCGACGAGTCCTCCATATCGTTCGTAACGGTTTGCAACAACATCGGTTTGTATGTTTTTCTCTTTTGCATTATTAATCGCGAGTTTCATAATTACTATCGATTGTCTGTCTGTACAAAGGCGTGAGCGCGGCACCGCCCGCGTTTTTATTTTCGCAGACGTTCCGGCGCGCAAATTGGCAAGAACGTACAATTTCGCGACTCGAATTGTTCACGCTCGCGGGAGCGACTAACTAACGATCGTTAATGACCGTTTCGCGCGATCATTAAGCGAACTTCCCTTCGGTCGAAAGGGCCAACGGGAGCGCCGCTTCATTTCATAAGTAATCGTACCAAGTTTTCACGCTTCTCGACTGCGAAAACGCGAAGGAGGCTGAAGTGTAGGAGTAATTCTCGTTTCGATGCGCATACGGTGTCTCCGCAAGGGCGCAAACCTTTTCTCCTTCCTCTGCCGCAATTAACGGTCGCTCAACTATTCTCGATAACGATCGCGTTGATTCACTTTGTCTCTCTGCAACGCCATTCGGAAAGTTTATGATTTATTCGTTGCGACGATGTTTCTCACCGTAGAGTTGGTCGTCGCTGCCAGGAACAGTTTGCTATTTACAAGATGTCGCCGAGAGATAACGACGTTGTGTTCGATAATTTTGTTTGACGCGAGAGATAAATTAAATATTTGTAAATGTCTTCCAAAAGGAATTTGGAAACGGACTTTGAAAGCGAAAGTGCAAAGATCAACGCAAGTTTTCGTTAAGACCTTCTTAACCAAACTCGCGCGTGTTTGATGAAAAACAACGTAAATATTGACAGAGTAATTTAAACAAATAATTTAAATTTGAAAAAAATACAAAAAGAAATGTGACGCGGATAATCCGCGAAAAAACACTGTGTTATTAAGCTATTTTGTCAGAGCGAAGGAAGAAAATTCGTGCTAAAAAGTCGCCCAAGACTTGCTTCGGCATTCATTTCAGAATGCGAACAATGTTTGCGCCTTTTCTTCTTTCTCGCAAAGTCGCAAATAGCTCCGGGGAAGCTTGAGAGCATAATGCAACACAAAACGAATATACAGCGAGAAAAAAAAAAAAAAAAAAAAAAAAAATAAAGTAACTCTTCGTCGTGTGGTTCAAGCAGGGGTCGCCGAGAGAACGTGAAACTTATGCAAACGGATAACCGTCCGCGACCTTTCCGCTCGATCTCGATCCCGTTGATCGACATGATTTTCCCGGCGCGCGCGATAGAACGGTACAGGATCGCGTTCGTCGAAAGCGGAAAGATCTTCTCTCAAAAAGAAAGGTTTCTCGGATAAATATTTTAGATAAAAGACAAAATTTCATCGGCTCTCGTTACTTTTTTAAACATATTTATAACAAATGTGTCATTAAAGCGTTCAGAACGATCGATTTATTAACGCGAGAGAACGAATCTCCGCGGATTTGCCGGTACATGATACTGTCGATCTCGCGCTTGTTGAATCTCGCTCGCAGGAAGCGGAAGCATCGAACGACGACGCGGCAGAGCCGAGCCGGAAGCGATAGTTAACCGAGCGTCAAGCCCTTCCCATTCTTTGCCGTATGAAAAATGACGGAGGGCGTAACGGCCAAGTGCCCTCGATAGCGGTCTTTTATTTTTTGCCATATATTCGCGCGCGATTATACCGCAGCGATTCATTGAGACAGAACGGCGATAAAAAGAGGTGTGCCTGACATTTTGTATCGTCAGCGAAAATATACAGTTTTGACGCTCGTAACAACGCGCTTAAAATATACCGAGATATTATTTTTCTTTCGCGAGATCCCGACATTCTCGCGTTCGATTCTCTTTATCTGAATTTTTTTTTTTCAATTTTTTTTTTTTTTTTTTTTTTTTTTTGTACTCACTTTGAGGTAAGACCCGTAATACTTGGTGACGTACGGGCTGTCGCATTGCGACAGCACCATGATCTCCTGCTGTATGTCCTCGATCTCATCTTCCGCCTCTTCGAGATCGATGATCTTGATGGCCACCACTTGCTGGGTCCTGTTGTCGATACCTTTGAAAACCTCGCCGAAGCTGCCCTTTCCGATTCTTTCCTGTTTAGTGAATATCAGCTCGGGATCCACCTTCTGCAACAGAAATTCGACAGTCTCCGATTACTACATTGTTATTTGGATGCATCTCCTTCTCGCGTTCGTTGCTGTCGCAACGTCTCGACTTTCGTGGAAAAAAAAATTCCGCGGATTTTTCTGATGACGCAACGCCTACGAAGACTTTCTTCGTGACCGTCAGAGACTGATAATAAATGCAGTCGTACCGCAAGCATCAGAAATGCAGTTCTCCTTGGCTTCTTTCTATGAGATGACACGTGATGTCACAACTCCCCGTATCATCGAGAAAGAAGCAACCGCGAACACATGCTTTTCATCTTCTTTGAACGCAAACGAAGTGAATTACATTTCTCGTAAATTTCTTTGAAGTGTACGCACAGTGTGATATGATAAAGCGCTCGCGGGATATATAAATACACGCGTCGTGAATTGCAGTGAATCCACTTAAAGCGAGTTATGACACCGAAGTGTGTTTCAGCTGAGCAGCTTGACAAATGAAACGTTCTCTTCGGTCTAATCCGCTATTTAGACTCGAGGATGAGTGTACATTTCTTCTTCGCGCGCTCGGAAGCTACTCGCGCTAAGGAGCGACATTACTCTTGCGACATTTAATAAATTACGACCTTCATCTCGGCGCATTCTCCGCACGTTTCCTCGGCGCCTTTCTGCCATCTCGAAAACGCGTTTAAACGCCGTCGTCGTCGGCTAAGTTGTCTTTAATCGGCGCAAAACGTGGTTTACGCGTGGTGTAGCCAAGAGAAAAAGAAACAGAGAATTCCAGAAACTCAACACCACCGATCCTTTCTTGTCGTCCCGAAAGTTGAAGATTCCGCGGTCGAAGAAACGCGCGGGAACGTTGCCGCGGACATTCTTTTCGCCGAACTCGCGAAAAGTTCGTCTTGTAATAAAATAACGAGAAAGATAAAGAAGCTACATACGAAATTAATGTCACGTGTGTAAAATATATGTATATAGAATTAAATATCGTTTATATTTAAATAAATGGTTTAATTTGTCGTAAATTTTCAAAAAATTCTTTTTGAAATAACATCGTGTGGACAATTCGGAGAAGAAAAACAGATGAGTTCATTTATTCGCATGTCTCTACGAAACGACGACATTACGATTATAATCTTCTCGATGTGCGAATATCCGCGTGCACGCACGCGGATAACATGTAAATCTTTTTTCATTGTCTCTTCTTCGGATTTTTCGGAAAATTAAACTCGCTGATAAACGCGTCGAAAACGCCAGAAACGCTAATTTGTGTCGGACGCCCGGGTTCGCTACTGAATATGCACGTGTGTGCTCTCTTCCGCCCGAAATCCGCAAATCGCGCAAAAAGTCAGTAAACTGAAAGCTCATATCAGAGCGCAACGGCGGCGAGATTAAAGCGAAGCTTCGAAACCCGACGGGATGGGGGGGGCTTTAAGAGCAACGGAATAAAAATTCGTCGGTAAAATCCGGGAAATTTGCTTTGCAAATTCCCTCCGTATATCCGATGGAGGGCATTTCGTGACTAGTGGGGCGTTTTATCGCAATGATGGATTTGAAGGGTATTTCTTTTTTTCCGTCGGAATCCGATCGCTTCCACTTCACGTGGACTTGCGTGCGAGCGCGTTTTACTCGTTGGTTTCATTAACGCGCGCGTTTCCCCCATTAACTTCATAATCGCGCGAGCGCAATATACACATAATATGCAAAACACAAAATTACAGAGAAGTGCATTATTGTAAATTCACTGTGAATTATCTCTCCCGTTTTATTTAACACACAAATAGAGCAAATATGTGATTGGCGATTTATACACGCTGTGTATATACGGTAATACAATTTTCCACTTGAGCAAATATTGTTGCGTTCTCTATATTTCGCGGAACAATTAGCGCGATTGTTGATGGAAGGGCAATTAAATGTTTCTCATTTTTATTTTCTCACTAGTAGAGCGATATGGCATTCTCTCTCTCTCTCTTTCTCTCTCTCTCTCTCTCTCTAATTTAATTAATTGAACTAATTCAACCGTTGCGCAATTAATAAAATTGTATTTTCTCGCGAAATGATGCTTTAAATCTCCAGAGGAAACTAACTCCTCACTTCGCGTCAGACCGTAGTAGTTTGGCTAGCAATTCGCGCTTTGATGGACACGCCTGTTCTAAACTACATTAACCACGCCACGATGTATACGCACACACAGGTTTCCTGTTGGTCTATATTTGACCCAGATATGATCAGCGGATATGATGAAATTGACGTAGGGTTGCCAAGGGCGCTCAATTGCTGGCCGCGCGCATCGCACACGCGCGCGAGAGAGAGCCTCGTGCCATTGTGCGTGCGTTGTTATCAGCTGCTGCAATTCACAAAATCTCGCCCAGATTGCGCAACACAATACGCGATGTATCACGACGCGGCAATAATACGTCAGTGAATTAGACACATGTTGCCCATGTAAATTGCGGTTGGATTACAATATTACCGCCGTGGCATCTCCGACTGTAACGCTGCAATTTAGCGCTGTGATTCCCGGTTAATTTGTGGTTAAAATTAATTCAAATAATCTAATGGAAATTATTTCGACAAACCGACAAGTGTTGTTTTTTTTCAAAACTTTTTTTTAACTATCTTACATTCATTCCGCGAGAACTCACTGTCATTTTTCAAGCAAGACATTGTAAAAAAAAAAAAAAAAAAAAAAAAAAAAAAAAAAAAAAAAAACTGATAGGTCAGTGCGCGAAGTCTGACACTCGTACACGAAAATTTATACGTCCGATTTATCATGTTCGGACGTATATCTGACTCCCGTCTGTTAAATTCTCATCACCGTGAGCGATGTTCACACATTAAATTTTCCCGAATTAATCTAAATTCTTCTCGAGCTCTCTCTCTTCCCTTCTCTCCCTCGGACGTAGCACAAAGAAAATTTTATTTGAGTAATATCGCTTCGCTGAACATGGAACTGAAATAATTTGCCGGATAACACCAAGTTTGATATCGTTCTGACACATCTTAATTAAGAAGTGTAACCGCCGTCGTCTCAAGTGTTTCATCTCTCAACCGTCCTTTTAAGAGAGACGAGCTCAAATAGACTCCGCGCCGCGTCTGCTAAGATAAACGTGTCGACTTCATCAGGAAACTCGAGACTGTCAGACTACAACGAGATCGCATTAGTACCAAGAAGCTGCGATTGTTGTTCTCTCCCTTCCCCCAACGATGGGAACGTACCGATACCTATTCGCAATATTCCGATTCAAGGTGTGAAACAACAATGCAAGTCAGGTTCGCGTTGGGCGCACATCGCGCGCAAATGAGACAAGATGCACACGTTTGCAATAAAATATTATTAAAATATTAAGTGTGTTAAGAGAAAAGAGAAAAAACTTTTGCAAATTGAATCTCTTCCGCAATATTAAGAAGCAAAATAAAAATATATATTCTTTTTTTCTCTCGTCTCTTGAACGGCGTACGTACAATCCCGCTTCCAGACCTGAATACAAATTCAGAAAACACTTACGATATTGCGACTGTTAACGTCGCTTTTACGGAAAATTTCGCCCGAGCCATATTGTGACTGTGAATCGAGTTAGAGAAGTAACCCGGAGTATATCTTTGTGCCTCAAACGGGTTGTTGTGTGCCAAAGAAGAATTTCATTACCATATGTTTAAGTTACTCTTTGAGAATCTGAATGCATAACAAATCGGCAGTTCCGCCTGAGTAGCATCTTAAAACACGGCGAGCAAAAGTTGAACACACGAAAGATCGCGCGCAGAATTTTTTTTTTTCTACGTTAGCGCGATCGTTAATTCTTGCATTTCCGTGACAAAAGTCTGTTTGATTTTTCTCGATTAAAATATAAACCACGAGCAAGCGAAATATAAATGCGGTTTATATTACGCGCACTCCGGCGCGATTGTCGTATTTCACAAAAAAGTTGCGCAAACGTTGCCTCGACAAAATGAATACAATTTCAGAAAATAAAATTATACAATACATAAAATCATAATATAAAATTCGTTTAAAGAGAATAATTTAATAAAGATTAAATACAAATACTAATTAATTAATATGAAAAAATAAAAAAAATTTAACAATCATCATTACATACATCGCATTTATATTACTGTTAAAAATAAATTAATATTTCGAACATATTAACATGTGTGTGTGAGCCTTAAATGTATTAAAATTACGTTATAAATATTAATTTTCTTCTTTTCTTTCTAAGTCTCTCATAAATTTTCCGATGTATTTTTCTTGCAAACTGTAGGTAGAAACGGACGATACGCGGGTAATTCGCCATAAAACGAAAGCATCGCGCTACCATCCAGCTCTATTGCTTTTTTTTTTCTTTTTTTGTCTTAGTACACGGTTGATGGGAAATTGCGATCGTTCGCCCATCTCTTCGCGTATACACGAAAACGCGAGTGCAAGCGAAGCGACGCAGAGAATGCACACGAAGCGGGTGCGGGCCGACGCGCGAGTGGATCAATCAGCACAGTCAATATTGACAATAATAAAGCGAGCGAAGACAAAAGCACGCTCTGGTCTGGAATCAGAATGATACGCGACATCTGCATCTGCGCGCGAATTCTTCTGCATAAAAGCCGCGAGAAAAGATTCCAGGAAAAATGTATCATTTCGCGAGAAAGATTTCGCACGGAATTAAAATAAATATTTAAACTCGTGAAGGTAAATCAAAATCAATGCGCAAATATGATATCTTAATGACTCGGGCTCTCTTCAAAAGATTTTTCTTGGCGCACGGAGCGAATATTAATTCGCGTCTCGTCGCGGAGTTTGTTTGACATTAGCATAAATAGGCGGGGCGAGCTCGGAAAACTTAGCAAGTACGTGTCCAAGTGTTTTCCTGATAATTTTGCCTCGTTTAACAGTGCAACGAGCACACGATTCGCCGTCATCAAGAGCGTGCGCGCGTATTTTCCCAACTATCTGCTCGAGAATCGCGTCGCTGCTCGCTCAAGTGTCGTTTAAACTTTAATTTCGGCGGAGCTCGCACACACACACACACACACATCATATTTCTTGATGAATTAATCTCGACGTAAATGAGGTCGAACCATATCCTAGGCACGTGGCGCAGCGACGCGCATATTCCTTCTCGTTGAACCACTTTCGGAATTGCCGAGCTTAATCGCGAGCGCGAATATCCTGTTATTATACATCCACGTTTAGAACAACGTTGTGCGAACGAACGCCGAAGTCCTCCCAGCACATCTTTAACGACCGACATTGGGCGCCCGCAGACGTTTTCTTACGATCCTCACGATTCCTCTCTTTTTCTCCGTTCCTCTTCCTCCAGCACAACTGGGAACCTCGCGCATGAATATTCATTTAATTAAGATTGAATGACCGGGACCGCTGTTATTATAACCGGGTAAACGTATGCGCTTTCGCACGCTCCACTGACAACGCCGCTCGTCGCCGCATTGCATAATACATGGAGCGATTGATAAATATCCGAAACGACGCGCGAATAGCAATGTGAGTAGCGTCAACATTGTCGTCGACGAGTTTCATTTTTCAAGAGAACAAATGGCAGTGTTTGCGTGACAAATTCTGATCCGTTGCAACGGACGAAGTGTGAGCGCTGGCGCACATTGTCTTGAGTCACTGAGAGAGCGTCTACTTTTAGCGAGCTGTCACGCTACGTGAGCCAGCGTTTGACACTTAATTTGCCGAAAGTCGAGAGAAACTTGTCAACGACAACAGCAATATAATAATGCTGCGCTTCGTTTTCGGATACTTATCAATCGTATACACCAACCATCTCCTCCACGCGGTAATAATAGATTTGCCGATCTCTTATCGCGCTTTCCCGCTTAAACTTTGTTTCTCGACCTCGTTTCTCAGAGTAATAAGATAATTTCAACGTTGGGAGAAAAGAGCGTTTATATTACAATTGAACCGCCGGCGTGATTATTTCGAACGACGATCATCGAGAAGTACACAATAACACGTGCCGCACGATCTTCTCTCTGTGTACATCACGGTGTAAAAAGAAAACGGATTTACGCTAAACGCGCAAAAACGTGTAATGAATGTGCGCATTTCCGGTGTGTAGCACACGGCGAAATTTTCCACGGCATGACACGGGGCATAAACTTTCCCCGGCCTCTCTCTCCGTGTATGCGTGTGTGTGACGTACCTCTCGTATTTACATTTATAATTTTTGCTTATCCGCGTCTGCGGAAAAAAAAATGCAAATGCGCATACATTATATCGCAGCTGCTTTTTATCGGGTCGGCGCGCGAATGACAAAAAAACAAAAAAGAAAATTGGTCCCCCGCGACAATCGTGCGCGCGTCTGAGGAAATCGGGCGTCTTTTGAGACGCGCTCTCGAATTCAAAATCGATTATCGAACACGCTATAATATAATAGCAATAACGCGGCCGTTGAAGCGCGAACGCAGAACATTTCCTTCCGATCGCGTGCTCAATCGCGAAGTTGAACGAACGCGCGGAATTCGAACCGTATCGCACAGTTCCTTAATCGCGAAATACCATTGCGCCCGCTGATACGAGATAATGAGAAACCGCGGCACGCGAGGTGCGCGTTATGGAATCGCACGTTTCGCCAAAGCAATATATAGAGTGGGCTTTGAAAAGAAGAACCTTGACGCGACACACGTGAATAACGTCGTTATTAGAATTGCTCATGCGAGCTAGGACTTAGGGAACCGCATCGATCGACAAGTGCGCAAATACACGGTAAGGAATCGTTTAGAAACTTGTCTCTCGTCGCAAAATTTCAGCAAACTCGTAGTCGATGTTTCCGCGCTGTGTGTTTGCGCAGTTTAATCATGTGCGATCGCGCAACTTGAATAATGCATGTCCTTCCACATTTGCGATATTCCCGTCACGGTTACGCTTTGTTGCGGTGTGGTAAATATATATTATTTATATACATGTATATACAAAGGCGCGCGCGAGCACGCGGAGCATAATTAACGCGCGCTTTATTATCGTCCGCGACATTTCCGAACCTATTCGCGCGATACGCGGCCTGATTCTTATCCGAGTGATAAATGACAACGTGTATGTGTGTGTGTGTGTGCTTTGCCACCGTTGATCCACTCAACGCCAGAGAGTCTGTTTGAACAAGGGACTTTATTGCCTTCGTAATTACAATTAATGTATTTGGAGAGGCGCGACTACACACCTGACCCGTGTCGACCTAAAATAACCGTCGGATCGAAATCCGACGTGCGAATAAATTTCACGGTCGGGATGACGCGACGAACGGATCTCGCGCGCGTCTCCAGATTGAATGATAGAACGTTTTCCGTCGCGAAGTCCCTGTACTGTCGCGTACCACGTCACTGCGCGAGGTTTGCGACGACTGCATGCGAATTATATGCGCGCGGCATTACACACCCATAACTGTTTATTTATGTATGCAGCCGAGCGCACGCATCGCGCCGCGATATACAATACGCGGATTCGCGCGCGCAGAATACCACAGCAGCAACCACACTATACGCGCGCGCGGCGCGTAAAAGCTGCGGATCGCCATCGGTCGAGGTGCTTCAGGACGCGCGAGCGGGACATTACGCGTTGCATTCCCGGATGCAATTTATCCCGTGCGTCATAAATATGAAGAGCGCGCTCGCCATCGAGAGGATTGTTGTACGCGCGCCGAAGAGAGATGCTGCGCGCATTCAGGAGGAATATGAACCTAATTCCGCGTGCGGAAAAACGTCGCGTACCGTAAATAAACTGTGTTTCGAACGAGTCCGCGCGGTACTTGTAAGTTATTGCAGAAAGAGAGAGAGCAGCTATAAAACGCCACGGCAGCCGTTCGTTTCGAAGTGGACAATCGAGCGTTTCGCCGCGCGCATTTATTTTTCCCGTGAGCGAAGTTGCGTTTTACACAAACGCAAGTATTTTTTTTTTTCCAGCCGACGAAATAGTGGAACACAACGAGAAAGAGGTCGGATGTAGCGCAGAAAAGTTCATAAAGTGTAAATTACAATCCGCCGTGACAATGACTCGTCAACTGATGAGAACACATTGTGTAGCAATGATAAATTAATATAATGAGGCGCTAATTAATAATTACGTGAAATAACATAACGCAAAATAGCGTTTCGATCAGAGAAAAATCCGGTCTGACATAAATTGTTGTCGGTTACAATAGAAACACGTCACAGTTATGAGAACATTGTGACAATGATAAATTTAATAATAATGTTAATAATTAATTAATATAATGCAAACTACCGTATGATTAGAGTGATTATTTCCTGATATTCAGAAAGAGATTATTACCCGGTGCGAAATGTGATGATTATTTCCTCCGCGCGTTGTACGTAATCAAATTGACAAATTAACAAGAATATAAATTTAACCAATATAATCTCTACGTGCGATGTACCGGATAAAGTAAGCGTCAGTTATTCGATGGCAATCTCGACACACGCTCCCCGTTTCCGATCGTTTCTCGCTTCGAACATACGCGAGTTCGCACGTGTGCGACGATACAGTGAGAGTCGACCTTGCGCTGGCCTCGGCCGAAAGAAGAGGAGAAGGATAAAAAAGCATGCGCGACGCCGTGCGAGATCTTACGGTCCACGAGAATCCTGTTACACCGGTATTTCCACGGTGCACCGGAACGCTCGCGCCGCCGCCGCCGCCGCCATCGCCATGCGTACACTCTTTTGTTCGCGTCTCGTTTTATTATGATTGATGCATTACTGCAAAATGCGGGACATTTCGAAAAAAATCAGAACACGCGACACCGTCCGCGTTAACGAAAGAAAAAACAATGTGTCGTACGTTGTGCGACGTGCAACATAACTCGGTAATTTTGTAAAATACGTATACAAAAAAATAGCAGTTTTGGAATTTAAAATTATTCTTCCTCGAATGTTTGCCATTTTATACAAAACATTCGGTTGTTAAATCGTCGATTTTTTTTTGTTTGCAAGAGAGAAAAAAAGAGAGAAATATTCTTTCTGAAATTTCAAATGTTATTACTCAGATAATGAAATAATGGAAACACAAAAGTATTCGGTGAGCCTTGCACAGGGGATAATAAAATTACACGAAAGAAATCGGTTTAAAACGCTTCTCTTGTCACATTTCGCGCCTCGCCCGAACGTTTCGCCCGAACCGCAAACCTATCGACTTTTTTCTCATCTCCGGGGATAGACGGGCTCGGAACATTCGATCGGCCGAACCGAAACGCGACACCCAACCACTTTCTAGCGTATCTCGACGTATCTCGGATTTCAAGCTCGGGTTTAGAACTCGTCTGGACTTTACGGACGAAACTGGTTGGTTTCTCTCTCTCTTTTTCTCTCTCGAATACCAACGTTGCGCGAATCTTCTCCTCTCGTGTATTCTTTTCGCGAAACGATCCGTGTTTGCATCTCGAAGTTTTATCCGCGGTCCGTGCAAAGACCGAGAGAATCCTCTTCAAGATTTTCTCCGAGAATCGCGAAGCCGAGAGGTAATCTTCATCAACCGATTACATGTACAAGCGTGTACTTACATGCTTGTATTATTTGCTATAAAATTACGAGATCAAATAATGTAAAAGCACTATTAATGTGATATTAGCGGCGCGCGCGAAATCGCATTTTGGTCGCACAATTCGAGACCGACAGCCTCGACACGGCGAAATTATTTCCTTTCGGAATCTCATCGGGGAGGCGCAAATACATACAGGCGGAGACGCATTACAAACGTGAAAATTGAGAATTTTTAGCAGCCAGGCACGTACGCGCCAGCGCCTATAGAATATGCATGAACGCGAGAATCAAACACTAATACCGTATGTTCGCGCAACACCATCAACCTGCAAATAGGTTACCCGCGCGCGTTCCAGATATATCGCCTATTGTCCACCGCTTTTCATTGGGCGCGAGTCAATTTCAACTTATAATTGAATTGCAAATTGTCCAAATACATTTCGCAAGACGATATATTTGCCGGTAACGTGACACGTTTTTCTGTAAACATCGACGTGAAATGAAGAAACGCGCAACCACAGTTTTCATCTGCGTCTCAATAAACCCGGGAAAAAAAATGGCTAGTTTTAATATACTTTAAAATGCAGATTACGTAATCGAAAAAATTTAAATTCCAATGTGCGAGATATTATCGCAAAAAATTGCTAGTTACATTTTTAAGAGTAATATCAGTAGATAACGGGAGAGAGAAAAAATCTGTCGGATTAATTAAACGGAAAAGTAACTTTCCCGAGATCGATTTAATATTCGCTATTCGAAACATCTGAGTTTTTTTTTTTTTTTTGTTCCGGGCGTTTGTATCGAAGTGAAATCATATATCATTTCCAACATTCTTGCACGAATGTCCGTTACATGCTTTATAAGGGATTAGTTGTTTCGCGCGGCGCGCGCTTTTCTGAACACGTAATCCTCGCTTTTCTCTTTCTCTCAGCTCGTGTGCATCATCCGCGCGCCCGTTATCAATCGGCTTAGCCGCTGAATTAAGCCGCTCGTTACGAAACATATCCGATACACTATTAAAGCGTTAGTCAATATCCAATGAGTTCTCGAACACGCCAAGTTGTAACACCAAGTTCCACCAACTTTCCGCCTCTCTTTCGTTATTAAACCCTTGCGCAACAGTCATTCTCTCTCTCTCTCTCTTTTCGCAAATATTCAACAAACTTACAATATTCAAATTATCTGTAAAATTATTACAATATTAAATCCCCTTTAACCGCCTAACATCGGTTTCTCGTGCCCGCGAAATATCGCTCGCTCGGGATTTCGGGATGTTTTCGACACCGAGTATTTTCAACATCCAGAGCACACGATACGGCATTATAAATCTCAACTTGCTCACAGTAGTCGAGTATCCGCGCTTCTCCCTTACCGCGCGCACAATTGACTGTAAACATCCAAAAGCGAATATACATTCAGCGAATCGCTCCTCAATTCATCCCTTATATATCCGGGGATGATATCCGCGTAACGGCGGATTGTAGTTGCGGCGATTCCCCGCGAATCCATTCGGCAAATCGTACTTCAGGGACCGTCTCGAGAGAGATTTCCCTCCTACTCCCCTCCTTTTTGACTCTCGCCAAAGGGATTACGGTCGTGCGCGTTTCAGTCCGGCAACCAACCGGTCGAAATTCCGTTTCCCATGAGAGAACACGTGGCTGTCCACCGGACGCCGATGGAATTTCTATGGATTACTTTAGGTGCATTTCCGGAGCGCCCTTCCCTCTCCTCGATTTCGATTCACTCGGAGGGCGACGCACACGCGCACGTAAATGCAGATCGATGCCCGCCCGCCCGTCCGCCCTTTCGTGCGATCTCGAAATTGAGAAAGCATTCTTCGTCGAGAATCGTGGCTTTCGCTGGGCCGAACTCCAAGGAAACTCTCTAACTCTTCTTCCGAGACGAGGGGGGAGAGAGTTGGCGCGCTCGTTTTCGTGTTCTTCCACGTCTCGCCACCGAAATGCTCCCGATTTCTCGCGGCGTTCTCCTTCCTTCCCCTTTTACGCGACCCGATAAAGTACTATCGCGTAACCGCCAACCGGAAAGATAACGATCCGAAGCGGAGCACTTCCCATCGCGCACTCGCGCGGCGCTAAAGCGCGCTTTATATAACGCCCGCTTACTTGTCAGAGGGGATAGGGGATTAAAAAAAAAAAAACTTCTTTCAATAAGTATATTCTTTTTTTTTTTTACACCCGTTACTTATCAAAACGAACGATCCTTCGATTTCAATCCCTCTCCGCGATCTCATTTAAGTAAATTTATTTATAGATTATTTGCTATCGTTCTTCTCTCTCTCTCTTTCGAGGAGCTTTTTCAGATTCTCGATAAATTCCGCGCTACGCTCGAGGATGCTCGAGATGAGCGAGGGTCTTCCGCTCAGAGCGCCGTCTTCGGGAATTTTGAACTCACCGAAGGAGTGGTACTTCTGTGGGTGGCTGCTGCTACTCTGTGGTGCGATAGGGATGTGTTTTTAACGTTGGCCGGACCGCCGTTGCACGGTCTCTGGTTCTCACGTCGAGAGGGTGGCGGCGGCGGCGGAGGTAGCGATAAAGGCCTGCCGCTTCTACTGGCTAGGTGCTGCGACGGCTGAAACTGGGTCCAGGACTGGCGAGGCAGGTATCCCGCGGTCACATACCCGCCCGAAATGAACTGCGCCGAACCGTTGAGATGCGGCGGCGTCATAATCGCCGTCTGTTGAGCCGCTTGCCCGCCGTTTCGCATCTTTATTTTTTCTTTTTTCTGTTTTTCTCACGATTACGAAGTGGTTGCCTGCTACGAGAGATTTGTCCTTGCTTGCGCGGCGCGTTTCTTTTAAGATGACACCGATGATGATTGCGCTTGAGAAAGGAAGCCACGTCAACGCACTGCACTTCCACTCGCGGCAACTATCGTGGTCCTTGACACAACACGAGCAGCTCTCATCCTCGAAACGCACATTTGTGTTTCATTGCCGAAGCTAGTTTTCGAGTTTTCAAAAAAAATGCTCGTAAAACTTCAAAATTCTTTTTTGATAAATCGTTATCGTTCGATTTATTATCTGAAATTGAATAACTAAGTTAATTGTGCCAAAGTGAGAATCATCGATCTCGCAAAGTTGCGATATACCGTGCGAAAAATGAGATGATTTGCAGTACGATTTAATTTTTTACGTGTTTAGTGGATTTGTGTGCGAAATATTGTGATTAACGCCGATCTGTTTTTCGCGAAGAGAACTATTGAAAAGTTAGCGAATCTACAGCTATAAAATCGCTACTATCGGAATTGGCAGACGCTTTCCGGCAAAAGACTTCTGTTCCATTACCTTTTTCTTCTATTTCTTTTTATATTCGTGTCCTGTCGTCCTTCGTTACGTCGAGCTTAAGCTACCGGAGTAGAACAAAGTGCCGGTAAAGGACGGGGCCGTAACAGCAAAAAGGAGAGTTCAGCAAAAATGTATAGCGGTGCAAAAAGAAAAAGAGAGAAAAAGAGAAAGAGAGAGGAAAAATCATTCCGAGAAGTCGTCCTCGTGACTCTTTTCCGCTGGCGAAGCTCCGGAAGAACGGCCGCTCTCGAGAGCCTCCTCGTGAACGAAATCGATTTCACGGACGTTTTCGAGAGTTCGGGCATCGCGGTCGACGCTAACGGAGCGACAACGAGGCAGCAAGAAGTGGCGTACTGTCTTCCTCGATTTTTATCGCTGCTGGCGCAAAAGCGTTTCATTCAACTGTGAAAATGCGGCAGTCGTAAAACTCCCCGTATTTTGTGTGAACCGCTCGACAAAAAAAAAAACAAAAAAAAAACAAAAAAAAAACAAAAAAAAAAACAAAAAAAAGTTATACACAAGCGCTGCGAACTATAAAGTTTCATCCGTGTTGTCGACCTGGATTACACGCGAAGCTTTTAAAAGATGTCGCGCAAACGAGTCAGCCCCCGCTATCGCGAGGAAGTGTTTCAAGTTCAGTGCCAACGCGCGCGCCGCAACTGTCCTCGTAAAAATAGAAATCGCGATAATAATCCGGGTCATCCGGGAGACTGATTGGGTGTGAGCGCGAACCGATTAAATTTCGGCACGTGGCCGGCATATCGAGTAGCGCGAAAACTCGTAAAGAATTCACGGTATTGAGAACTGTTTTTTTTTTTTTGTTTTTTACTCGGGAATATAAATCAAACAGGGACGAGTTTGTCCTTCTTTTTCTAAGAGAGATAATAAAAAATTAACGGATCTGGTTCTTCGAATCTCGGAACGATATCACACCTCCGGATCTTCAGCTCATCAGATCTAAAAAAAAAAACCTCTCTGTTTTTCTCTTTCTTTTTTCGGACTGAAAGTCATCATTCATATTCACATTGGCGGTCGCGCCTCGTAATCCTTCGGATTATCGCCGCTAGAAGAAAAAAGAGAGAGGATGGAGGAGCGAAAGATCGCGTCGGGGGATCAACGTCGACAAAGGAAGCAAATGAATCGGTTGGCCGATATATCGATCGCGAGAAGAGAAAACAGACGGTTATCGTGACTCCGCTTCCCGCAATCACGCGAGCGCGATTTGACACGCTCGAATAATTTTCAGGGCGGCGAAGCTTCCGCCGGAAAGAGCGCGCCATCGTTCCACTGGAAGATCGGGTTCGCTGCACTATCGATAACGCCGCGCGGTTGCACGGAGTTATTAAATCCGGAGAGTAGTCAAACGGTGATTAACTCGCGACCGGCTCTCTCGCAACACACAGGCGGAAGCGGAGAAGAGACCGAGCGGAGAGGTCGGTTTCGCGATTCGCGTCTTTCCGCTTTATAACCGCGTGAAATGTCTAGAAATTCGCTCGGCTGTTCATTCACTCTTTTTCACGCTTTTTTAATCATGACACGCGCAACATACATACATTCGCGCCGATATAATAAGAGTTTCACAACAAATCTTACTCTTACATAAATGGATCGGCGCGCATTTGCGCGTTTACTTATTTATAACGATTCCGTAATTAATTAAATTAAAATATTCCCCGCGATGTTATATATCAAACTTCCTCTCCAAGAACTAGAAAGTTCTGAATCGACATTAAACACGGGAAGTCGAAGACTGCTCGAGCTTTCGTATCAATTTTTTTTTCTCTTTTGATTTTATAAGACTTTTAATTATCTATTTGAAAAACAGAACTTTACATTTATATAAATTTTTTTTTAAACTTCGCACAAGTCGCGCACGTTTTCAGATATCCCAGAAAAAAAAATTACAGTCGGTTGTTTTAAATTTATCCCGAGTAACGCTCTCTCGGCATTTTGTGAAGGATGAATCGCTTGAAATACGATAGCGTATTGTTTTCAACGTTGCTCGTTTCTAAGCGGACTCTCGTTTTCGGTCACCGTCGTGAAACCTGGCCTTTGTCCTCGCCGCGCGGCCAGTGAAACCATGGGAATGTAACATGCGCCAGATACAAAGGAAGGATGCATTACGTCTCTCTCTCTCTCTCTCTCTTTCTCTCCCTCTCGACACGAAGCGTCGGGGATAATTGGACCGTTCGCGACGTGCTACTATTCCCTCCAGATCAAACAGGAATGAATAGCACTTCTGCGGAAGTATATCGCACTTGCTGATACACGAAGATTACATCTCTTTGTGTACACACTCGCGGGTATATAAATTGTGTGCAACTAGACGATAACAAAGAAGACCATTTTTTATGTTCACAAATTTTTTTTCGGATCTGATTTTCTTTTAATTCGTGAAAAAAAAAGCTCGGCAAACGAATTTTTTGCTTGTCGCACGCGATAATGTTATCGTGTGCGATAAGATACGATCTTCGGATAAATGTGGGTTGATTGCTGATGAAAAAGTCGATTTTCAGAACCAGCTCGTCAGTGTTGATCAGTTAGCCGTACGCGGACGATGTGCAGATAGAGAAGCTTCTTTCCCCTTCTCGAGGAAACCGGATATACGACGCGCTTACTGTACATCGATACTAAAACGTGCATTATGTCTCCGGCGCGGAGGAAGGATCATGCACCGTTAGACGATATAAGCGAAGAGCGTCCGAGTAACCAGGCGCAACGATTTTTCGAAACGCGCATGCACACATGCGACGCGTGCATGTCCCACACACACACACACACGCTTCTAAGACTCGACGTCCGTTATTCCGAAGGAATAATTGGGACTCCGGGGAAGAGAGGCTGCTTGATGCGAGCGCGCGACAACGAATGCGCGCGCGCGCGCTGCGATGACACGTCCAGGGCGAACCGCCTTGTCATTCGTTGCATACATCGTCGTTTAATTGTTAATCGTGACACGTAGGCGGATACGAAAGCGTGCCTTTATTAGGATCCGCGCGATCCGTGGGATTTGACGTCCCTTCACGGCGTAGATTCTTTTTACGGCGCGCGCGCGCGCATTACCGTCGTCGCAAAAAAGGATCAACGCGGCTGTAGGAAGGCGTTTTACTTTGCACCGATCTATCGCCGCTGAACGAAGATTGATGACGAAGTGAGACGACCGAGAGAGAGCTGAAAATTTGCGTTATTGAGAGATTATCTGCACAACACAAAGATTGACATCGCACTTTCTCCAATAGGCCTCCATTGTAACGCGAATAATAATTGTTCTTTTCGAATTGGTTTTTCTCGCAAACTGCGACGAATGCGGTGTAATAGCGTTTCGAAAATAAAAGAAGAAGAGCTAAAACGAAATGCACAGGTATGCGCGAGTGTATTCCTCGCGCGTTAAGCGGAGCGAAAGTCAGTGACCGATATTTCTTTTTAATACGCGCGCGCGCGAGTGTAATATTATCTCGCCCGTTTAGGATACCGTGCCCGGCTTTGCATGTTACGTTTTTCAACGCTGGAAATCTAGTTTCCAGTTAGAGGAAAAGTCGGGCGTACAGTCTCGAGAAATAAAAAAAAACTTTTTTAATAAACACACACTCGATAATGTTCTCGCCGCGATACGAAAACAATAATTACGCTCAAGGTGAGGACGTGTAAAAATGCGTACAAATACTTTGCGTAACAAGTTTTTCTCGGAAATTAATTTCCTGAGAAAACGAACGTTCTTTTGCTTATTAGCATATTTGTTCTTGTTGATGTTTTTTTTTTAAATCATTAACGATGGTTGTTAATTGCGACATTATCGTCGGCTCTTTCGAAACTATTAATTCACAACGTCACAGCTGCAACGCACAAAATCGTCGGAAGAACGCGTCATCACCACGCGGTTATTTCGGCGAACTGAAACTTTCCAAATCCGGTGCATATCGCGATACATAGATCAGCTACAACGCGCAACCGGACAAGATCGCTCGTCTATCTTCCCGTTCTGTTCGCGTTTCTCACGATCCTAGGGAAAGCGGAATTTTCCCGTGTTACGCGCATCGAATCGTAGAGCGACTCGAGTTTCATCGGTGCGTAGAGGAGCGAACGACAAGAGCTCGGAAAACTGACCGAGTACGCACACCGAGAGGAAGAGACGTTAATTCTAATCGCGACTCTATATGTACTGCTTTTATAGCAGTGCCAGCTGCTCGATACCGTTATGCCGACTACTCGACTACGTAAAAATTACGCAAGTGGATATATCGCCCGAGGTGTACCTGAGAAGCTTCCGCGGATCTGGTGTGCTACCAAGATACACAATCGCACAATGCGGCACCGATCGATAAACGACAAGCAGCAGGGATTCTACGGGCACATTCAACTCGTCGTCGTGTGGGAGACGACGAGGAGCCGTCTCTTACAAGAGATGTCATGGTAACACGTCCGTTTCTCTCGGTATGCGTTTTAGAAAGGCATCTCTCTCTCTTGGCTTCTCCACCGAGCAAATATGTGTTTTGAAAAATCGTGATGCCAGCAAGACAAATTACGTAAACAGAAATTATGAAAATGTCATACAAATAGAGAAACGACTCTGAAAGCAATAATAATATATGTGCAAACCGAGAATTCAAATGAGGTTTTTTTTCTGAGTTTGCAAAAAATAATCAAGCGCAATTGTGTCATTACAAAAATATTTATCGGAATATAAGAATATTAATTTCTCACTTAAATAAATAAATGGAATAGAAAATAAATTAGACATTTTTCGAGCAAGTATGAAAATCTATACATTTTTAAGAGACTGTCATATTGAGATCAAATTGCACGTTTTGCGAGTATGCAAATGGATCTGTTCCCGTCAATTTCTGCTTATAATAATTTCATCGGCCGTCGTCGCGATTTAAATTGCAACTCTAATCGCACAAAATCGACATCTCGATACGCACCGGCGCGCCGGAAAAATTCGCGAAACGTCTAATTTATATAACACCTCCGGCCGGGTACACTCTTCGATCGCTTTTCTCTCTCTCCGACCGGGGGGGCCAGTGAAAGTGAACGGAGCCGGTGCGGATAATCAGCCATCCCGTGCGACGGATACGCGATAACGCGATCGCCGCCTCGACGAAACTCGTTTCTCCTCGGCTCGATGAAAATGCCGCGGCTTTTTTTGCACGATATTTCGCGGGATCGAGCCAAATGCAGCGTGACGCCTTCGTCTTTTTTTTTTCGAAACTGCGCGCACGAGATGCAGGAAAGCGCGTTATAAAACTGCATTTTTAACAAAACTCGTGCAAAACAAAAATCGTTAAACAGTATCCGATAGCGTTCAAATGTCACAATAAAACCGGTAGGTTTAACGATACGCGCTGTGTAAATATGTGTACGTAAAAATAATACAACACGTCAGATTTCCGCAATTATAATCACGAAGTGACAAGTCGGTCGATTTTTAACGCGAAAAAAAGTCAGGAAGTCGAAATGGCAACGACCGGCGAAACCAATCGCTGTTGAAGTCTCCATCGATTTTTCCCGACGTTGAAAACTTGTTTCGGCCGGCCAGTTCACGAAGTAGGACGGAAATTTGTTTCGCTCACGTTTAGGAAAATTTTTCGGTGAACGATCGTGTGTGCGTGCCTGCGTGCGTTCGCGCGCGCGCGCGCGCGCGTGTGTGTGTGTTTTAATTAGAAACGCGAACCGCTCAGGTGGAAACCTGTTTCTCTAATTCCCGAGAGATACCGATCGGGTCAATTAAGCGTTTTGCTGTGAGAGGGAACGATGACCGTTTAAGTTCTTCTATATGAGATGTGTGCGCACGTACTTTCTTTCCTGCGGAGAATATTTTTTGTACAGAAAATATTATGTGAGAGAAAGAAAAAAAAACAATCATTCACATCCGCGAATTGGAATGTCAACAATTCCGAGTTTCTCGTCTTCATTCTGTGCAAACGATGTCAATTCTATTGCAACACGAACAGAACAGATGCGATTCAAACATTTCTCATTATCGGTAAGTGTACGTGTCAGTTAAATGAGACAAAAGCTATACAACGATACACCGAACGTTTTTCCGGCTAATTGACGAGAAAACACTTTTCTGTCGCAAAGCGAGCGTGGAATTAAGTAATGGGTGTACTTTCACTCATTTCCGGAGGCAAAACCCTACGGAGAATCAGCTTCCTTTGTGTATGAAAACTCTCGCCCCGCGGCCGCCGTTGTTGTACACTACATTTCTCACGTTTTTACGAGACGAAACAAAGCGCCGTCCGTTCGAAAATTCTCGTCTCGCGAAGAAGAGTACTCGCGCGCGACAAGAAAACTGAACTGAGGTATAAGCACGTTCCGAGGAGAAACGTGAAATCGCGTTCGTGTTAAAAATTTTTCTAAAGCTCGAACAATCAGCTTTTAATCCGAACGAAAATTCGAGGTCGAATAACTTCTCGCTCAAACTCCCGTACGCTGAACGCTTTCTACATTTAAAACGGACCGAGTAATATATGAATGCCGAATGAATTTTAAAGACAAAGTTTGAGGAAGCACAGCAGCCGCATTTTCACGCAAATTATCGCGAAAATCTGATAATTTTCGCGCAGAACTCCGCGGTAGTTTACTTTCAGCTGTTCGTCGTCACCGCGAGGTTTTTCTTGATTATCCCCGATGACGGGATCGCGGGAGAGAATCGTGCCCGAAGAAGGATAATTATTTCGAGCAGCCCCTCCCGCTCGCTCCCTCTCTTTCTTTCCTCGACTACGCGGCGCGGACGAGGCGAATCGGTCGTTTTATGCTCTACATATCTCAGCCATCGCCGTAGAGAGAATTAACCTACCGTGCCCGAAAACACACTACCTTACTTACCCGCAGGAACGTCCTGGTCGGACAGACGAGCACCCGAAAGAGGTGACTCTCTCTCTCTCGAGAGAGAGAGAGGTGAGATTTAATTAAAGGATTTTATATAACGATCAAAAAAATTGGCAATGGAAGGAAATTCAATATTTTTTTTGTTTGAACGAGAATATTACGGTCTCTGAGTCCTGAGTAACGCTTTTTGTTCGTCAAAATTTATCACCTCTTAGCTTCGGTTCGCACAACGGCAATTTGCCAGTCGCGAACGCACATCTGTTGTACGTACGAATGTCTGCACGAGGGCGTAAAATAAACGATCGCCCCCGTGAAAACCATAAGATGTACTGGCTACTAGATAGAACGATAGTGGAAAATGAATGTCCGTGATGTATAATAATAAGTTGTTTACCCGACCGTGTCGCGTAAATACGCGAGAGACACAAATGAATCTGTGTATGAACTGGCATTAATTATATCGCGCAAATACGTGTACATATAGCAAACAATCTGATATTTCAGATTAAAAAATTTTTGTATTTCTCCGTATTTCTCAAGTTTGCAATGTCGGCTTTTCAAAATTATCTAAAATCCCGTAAAAGTGGACGTTTACACAACTAATGGCTCGTTGTAAGAATGACAATGTATAAATACAGGAAATATTTCAAGAATGTAATAAATATTGGAAATATTTCGAAGCACGAACGAACAAACTATGAATATTTATGAATTAACACTACGTTATATAAATTAGCAATAACTTCGTGCGGTGAATCAGTCAATATAATGAGCGTCGCGCGTCACACGGATCAACGACACATTCACGACCGGACACGCGCGACATTACGCGAAACTGACGGCAATAAATCGTTAACGGATTGTCCCCGTGGCGTTATCGTTTTGCTGTGTAGGATAATCGGGGGCCGCGCGCGAACAAACGGTGCTGTTGGTGTTGTCACGATAGCATATGCCGCGAAAACGCGAACTCTCACACACATGTCACACACACACACATCGACTTTGCGCCAGTGATACGCGTTTATCAACCGGATATTCGTTCTCGTTTTTCAACGCTTCCCGCACCTACAATTGCGTTTTCGTTTGCGATACCAGCAGTACCGCTCGCTCAGTCGTTTCGAGACGATCGATCGCGATCGAGAGCCGTCGGCAAACGGTGAAAATGCGTTTCCTCCTCTCCTCCACCCCAATATTTCATAATTATCTCAACACCGTTAAGCGTCGGATTTATGTAGCGACAGATCTATCTATCACGCGATTATACCATTTTGTTTAATTTTCCTCAATACGTACAACGTCGCAAAAAGTTCTACCAATCAGGTTTTTTGTATCTTTCTCACACGCACGCGCACACACTCGTGCGCAGTTTTATTAACACACGTATATAATCCACTAAACGCTTTGAATTATCGTTGTGTTGATTCGATTACTTTTTTGCTTTCTTATTATTCAAATCGAAGCAAAAGAATTCAGAGATGAATAAAAATACGCTGCCACGCTACGCAGCGGTCCATCGCGACTTGCGAGATCGCACAGATTCATTCTTCTGTGTGGCATCAGCACACGTTGCGAAACAAACTATTGACAAATGAATCACGAAGAATATATCCGCGAATCATCATTCGCTCTCGTCGTGTACATATGCATATACGCACCCACACGATTGTACAAATCGATCACTTATACATATGCGTATTCCGCGCGCGATGCTTCTAGCTGATTCACCGTAATCCACAAATACGACATATTCACGAAGAGGAACCGTAGAGATCGGCCAGCTGACCGGTTGTCAGCTATTGTCCGCCGCGGTTGCTTTCGAACTGACACGCGGACCGGAGCAGCGCGAAGAAAGGCGCGCGGGAGAGACTGGCTCGCCGTCGTGGGACACCAAAGGCGATCGGAGTAGGGGAATCAAAGTGGGCACTCTGCTTATAGAGAAAAGTATGGTAGGTGTGCTCTGTACAAGATATTATACGTGTGTTGTATCCGTGTGTGCGATATCTCAATTATGCGAAACAAATGAAAATATACTTTTTCTGACTCGAAAACTCGCGTCCTCCGATCTCGATTACTTTGCGCGAATTAAATTCGAACACAAATGGCGATGTTTTGCAGAAAATATAGAATAATATATTTCCTGTTTTTCGAGAGATTAGAATTAGAACGTAAAGAAAATTATGATACGCGTTTGATGATACTGATGACGATTAAATTCAATTCACATGTTCCGATGATGAGAATTTTATCGAAAATCGTTAATTTCGATTACATCGAATATTAAAACGTCGATCGAATCTCTCTTTCAACGATATCTCAACAAGTACTCGTAATCGTATTTAAACATCGCATCGTTTTATTCGGTATGTCGCAGCGAGATATCGCAATTACTTTACACAATGATAATGGGATATTCCAGGAAAAATACACAGAAGCTCATTTTTTATTCTCTCAATTTAATGACACCGGTAATTTTTATTCGAGCACGATTATCGTTCGTCGAGGGGAGAAGAGCAAGGGAGAAAGAACGACCGCGAAGTAATAAATATTAATTTGCCGACTTTCTTTCTCCGACGCGCGAGCACGCATTATTTTTCATTGTTTCTCGGCAATTGCAATCGTAATACGTACGCGGCTTATTACCGACATCATCGCGGCAGTAATTATTACGTGTGATGCACGCGGAAAGAAAGTAGCCGGTGAAATTACGGCACGACGCGCGCGTACACACACCTACATTTTCTCGTGTATTTTAAGCAACGACAGTAATAATATTATACATGCGTCGCGCGGTGACGCGTACATCAAGGGGGAGCGAAAATTTACGTGCGAAGTTGTCACGTAGGATCGCACGGAATTTCGCATGGCATACGAAGGGAGAATTGTTAATTACACGTTTTCGGACGGACTTACGGAACGTATTTAATGATGTGTATCTAGACTTTCCTTCAATTTACACCGGTTTACCCCTTCACTTTTCTCCGCCTAATAACTCAAACACGTAGGCGGTGGTGTAATGCGATTTAATAACCAGAGCAACGGCAACGAGCGTTTTCTCATTTACGTATAATTGCGGTAAATTTAACATAATTACGTCCTTTCTGTGTGCGCTCGTCCTCGACAAAAGAGAATTTTTTTGTTTTCGACGTTAATGCACAAAAGCACGAACGTCAAGCGAAACGATCTTTTTTATTCGTCTTCGTTTTGTTTTAATTAACGAACGTACAGCTGACTTTATTTTAAAAAATCCGAGATATATAACAGTTTGACTCCGTCAATTCTTGAACTAATTACATTTTTCATAAAACGTTTCATATTTTTCACAACACTCGATATTTTCTTTTCTGAATGATCGAACTGTTAACGAGATTACGTTCGAATATTACGTACTAGTCCAGAAGTGGAGCGGAGTCAGCTACCGTGGATTAAAGAGCAGCGGGGCTTTGTACAAGTCACAACAGGAAGTCACGTCGATGACGATGTCTGTTCCATTGTTCGGATTTGTACCACGCCTGAGCAGTGTTCAGGGACAGTCTATGGTTGGACACGGTTTATTTCGGTATTACGGATCAATTCCCCAACAACAAACGCGAGCATTAACCGAGATTGCCACAGATTTGCCTTTATGTATATATGTATACATACAATTTGTGAAAGGAGAACTTCTCTCATTAGAAGAGAGAAATCATTACGTCGATCCATTAGGTACAATCGAGGTTCGAATTGTCTAACGAATAACACACGCACATATAAATCCTGACACCCGATTCGGTTTCTTATAAAAGAAACTAAAATAATAAACTTGTGAAAAATTGAAACTGTACAGTGTGATGTAATGAGCAACAGGTGCGCAACGAGAAGCAACTGATATACGAGCGAAAATGAGATACCGCAACATTCGAGCGCGCACTGCAGCCGCGACTGTGCAAAATAAAAATTTTTAATAAGCTTGTATATTCGATGTAAGTATCTCCATAAAATTATCTCACCGTGATGTCAAAACACGCGCTTGTTTTATTTAAAAAATACACATACGCGTACACATACGTCAAAAAAAAAAAAAAAAGATGACATCAAAACCCACAATCGGACACTTGACGCGGGAAAAATTGCTCGCAAGCAAGTCCCGAGAAATGGCTCGGGAAGCCGTGGCGATCCTTTTACAACTCCGGGATTTATTGTCTCCCATGTATTATTAATGAGAGATGCTATCGTCCCGGTCGACGGTGCTTTTAGTAATGCTCCTTAAAAATAAATATGGATGAAGGCAGATCCGTTTGCGCGCGAAGATATGATCAATCGAATGTTCGCTCGCGTTTGTGCGGCGAGTCGAAAACACACGTCATCTCGTAGCGCAAGAGGAGCTTGCGACGCGCGAGCTGATACCCGATGATTTGTGCCCGAGAGACGAGTGTTACATCGATAATGTCAGAGATACGAGGGAGAGAGAGAGAAAGAGATCGGATATACACATGTGTGTCCCCACGTTGAAATAAGAGCCGTCGGCACCTTTATATCCGCGCCGCGTCGCGATTCACGCCCGCCGCGCTCGTTCTCTCTCTACGGGTGTGCGTTATCGATTTCACGGCGCCGCCCGCAATGCGATCGGCAACGAAGAATGCTCGCGTCTATAACATATGTATATGTATTCTAATAAATGCAAAATTATTATATGTAAGAAAAACGAGATGAGAAAATTTATTTCTCAATCTGAAAATACTCTCTCTTTCGCTCAGGATTATTCAACGAATTACAAAAATCGATGTTACCGCGACAACTTCTCTCGAAAATTAAAGGAATTGCATGTAAAATACACATGTGAAAAATACATATGTGATAATAAAAAATATAAATATTTAAAATCCATAGAGAACGTTTTTCTCGATATTATCACGTGTATTACAGACGTGATAAGTGACTACGTTACTTGAGTTACGGAGTATCGATTGCAACATTCTCTAGAATTCTGCTTGTAAATACCGATGTGTGTCTGGCTGCGATCCATTTCAAAACGATTTCATACTCATGGCACTCGACAGCGCTTCCACGGGGTGTCCGACTGTGTGCAAGAGATTATCGATAGAACGACCTCGATGTGTATGAGTGCGACGTCGATTAATGTTCTTACACTTCGATTAAGTCTTACGTGCGTCCAAGAGTCGAGAGAGAGCACATGTATAATATTTCTTCTGTCGCAATGACACACGATATCTGCTTATACGAATGCGAGCGAGAGATAAATTTAATCGTTCGCAGAAAGTAAATCTAATCGTGTTGGTCGTCTAAAACTCGGAGTGTGATATAATCGTGATATTGACGCATACCTACGGCGTAACGTTTCTATAAATGTATATCGTAACGAGTAAAGTGTCTCGCTGACGAGTAAAGCGTCTGGACACGTTTTTATCAAAGAAATAATTGCAACAAAGTATTTACATGTACGTAAAGAACTGACATTTAAAATCACATTTTACAAATTATTTGAAAACATTGAGAATTGTTTATGAAAAAAGATTAAAAAATATGACACTGCACACGTACCCTCAAAACGACTTGAAGTCGCTATAGTTATTGTCGAAAGTGCAATTGTTCTCGCTGTACACTGTGGTGCACACTAACGTGTCTTTCGGAGGTTGGATTTCTCTCTCTTCCTCTCTTTCTTTGTGACGAGACTTTGCGCGCAGAGAGAAAAATCCGCGCACTTTCCTTCCGGAAGGCATTAATGCATAGCGAGGCGATTAAACGAGAGAAGTTGAAAGCCGCTGTGAATACGCAAGCGTATGAAAAGAAAAAAAAAAAAGACGGTTGGACGAGAATTATTGCGAGAACCTCGGTGTATTCTCGTTATTACGATCAGAGTGCCGCGAGGATGTAAATTTCGGTCGACTCGCGCAGCGAGAATGGCTTTATTCCGGCGCATCGGGAATACACAGGAACACGCGGATTCCACTTTCGCACCTGGGCCCCGCGGAATAGGTCGCGGCTTAACGGAGCTGAGTTATGGAGCGGAACGATATTTCGCGCAAAGGCGCGAAAGATCGATCGCCGATATATCGTTTATATATCCCGAACGCGAAGAGTGTCGCACGTGCGCATGATTCACGTGTGTATGTGTCATCCTAGCTGTGAAATTTTTAATGATGTCGTCGATGCACGCGCGAAGAATCTCGATGAATTTCGACACAAGATCCTTTTATCTCGCGTTATGCTCGCATTAAATCTCTGATATTTCATGAAGTAAAGGGGAGAATTCGCGTGTCTATTGTAATAAATATCGTCTCACGAGAGACACTACGTGTATAGTTGCAGCATCTCGGCGCGTGCCGGAAGAAGATAATCGAGGCGACAGCTGCGACACGACCGCGGCGCGATGACGAGCTCTCGTGTGTTCAGGCGCGTTCATTTTGCAATACGCTACAACTAAAATATCGTTGCGCAACACGCAGCGCGTTGCTGCTGTACAATGGCACGAGGATACGTACAAACCGAGTGAAAGGCGACGAGAGATATATCGCGCGCGCACCTACCACGCGAACGTTCGACACGCGAGCGATCTCGCGCAGCGACGCGCGTGAAGAGCGAATGAAGAAAAGGATTCCTTCGCGTTATTTTCGCGGAACGAAACGGTCGATTGCAACGAAAAATGACAAAATCATCGCGAACGTCTGCGTAAAAATTTTTCTAGATTTTTCAATTAACCACATAAAGAAATTTCGGGCCAACTTTGTTCCAGATAAAATCGTATAACATTTGTTGAAATCGTGAGAATTTAAAAGTTGCAACTTACACACTTTGCTTCTCGTTCAGAATTTATTTTTATCGTAACAAGAAATGATCAAATACTCTGGACATAACTATAGCACGTGTTACGATTTGCTGACCCCAATTGCGTGTGCACCGCTCGATCCGTTGTTCCTCGACGACGCGAAATTACTGGCCACGACAGCGCGATGCGAGCGATTCGATAATAAAGCCTCGATCGTTTTGCTCTAGTCTCGACGGACGGTATATATGTATATTCTAGTATATTCCACGACAATCCGTCGTTACGTAAAGGTCGTCTTTCTAACTGGCAGCGGGTCGCGACTGTGTTTTCGATTATAATAAATCGTCTTTTAATTCTCTACGTGTGCAACAATCTGCTTTGTGCTTTCATGCGGCATTACTTTATTATGACGCATCGAATTTACGAGCCCATAATACAATAAGGATTCGACAATACGCGGCCATAAAAGCCAAGCTGTACAAGCAAATCACGGATCGTAAAATGATATTTGTCCATCATTTATCAAGGAAATAATATAATGATGAGAATAAATAATACAACGACAGGAATGAAGTTTCTGAAGTTATTTTGTTTCGTTACTCAAAATGGAAACTTGAAGGGGAGTTAATTATACTATAACATGTTTTAAAGTATTTTATTTCATCCGAGTATCTACCGTCGAAAATAAATTGCTATTGTGCTAACACACGATAGCAAAGCATCTTTTAGCCTTCGAGGAGTCTCGCTCAACAAAAAACAAAACTCGCAAATGCGCAACGAGATAACCATATCGTCAGACTCCGGCGATTTAAATGCCGTGGTGGTACCGAACTGCTACCAACGGCGAGCACAGTGAGTGCTGCTAACCATTGGCGGCGGCAAGCTGAAAGTGGTTGGTATTAAAGGTGCACACAAGCGGTCGTTCTCCTTTCAAATGCCGCTCCGACATTTGACGAGGTCAAGACGAGGTGCGTGCGCGATTCGCCGCCGTCGCGAGATGCCGAGAGCGGCGGCGGAGTCATTCGAGCATCAAACACCATGTTCGATACCTATTCGTTCGAACCGCGCGAGGGAAGTGACGCGAGTAATTCCAGTACTTTCACAGCGGTATACATGACAAACGACGCGAGTGACAGATAAAGCGCTTGCTTGCTCGCGCGCACGCGGTTGCCGCGAAATTACGATCGTTGCAGAAATCCAAGTATATATATATATATGTATACATAAACATGTTCGCTCTGATTGGACGGTTACACCGTAACGGCACTTATCACCGCGCAGCTGTCGCGATTGTTCTTTCGAGTATTGTAAGTGACAAATTGCGTATTTATTGCGTCGTAACGTGCGTATATCGCAAGTGCAGCCAAAATCGCGAATATCTACACAGCGATCCTCGATAACGTAATGAAAATTTAGAATCAATTTGACAACAAGTCAACGTGACTCGTTTGACTGAGAATTTACGAACCGCGAAGATTCGAGCCGGCGATTCTTACGAGAAGATGATCG
Source organism: Pseudomyrmex cubaensis (assembly GCA_014825685.1). Lineage (NCBI taxonomy): Eukaryota > Metazoa > Arthropoda > Insecta > Hymenoptera > Formicidae > Pseudomyrmex > Pseudomyrmex cubaensis. The sequence continues at coordinate 14,872 of QVOA01011210.1, read as the reverse complement.
CGTCTGAATCTCCATAATAAATATCTCTCTCGTTACTCAATGTCGTGATTTACGTGACAATCGGCAATTTCGAGAGAGATAACAAAATTTACACCTCATGGTTCGCCACCACGACGAGATTCCTCGAAAGCAGAAAGATTAAGATAAGAAGATTAAGGTAAGAAGAAGAAGAAGAAGACTGCAATTCCCGTGACGATCGGGTATATCCGACGAATAAAACACGAGATCGGCACCAATCGTTAGTAAATACTTGATGACACCGAGTCGAGCGATAGAATACCGATAGACAGTCCCGAGAGGACGGAGGGAATCTTATTCGAGATGCCGGAAGCTTGCCAATTTCGGTATTGCCAATCCTCGCGCATCCTCCAAGATCCTTGAAAAGAGGTAACGGGTGCGGGTGCCAAAAGAGACAGGACGCGAGTGGGCGGGATATTAGATTTTTCGGGGCCGCGGTGAAAAGAAACGCGATGACAGCTGAGAAGTGTACGCGGGGGCTGAGTACGTTACATTTGCGCGGAACGGAAAGACGCGAGAGAGACTAAATGCGCATTGACGTAAGAAACGCGAAGTACCGCGAAAGCTCCGAACGTCGCGGAGCGACGCTCCGTGTTCTTATTGGATCTGAAGGTCTTGTTCTCCGAATGTAAGAAGCGTGTGGCACATTTGCCATAGAACTCGGTCATTTATCGTCCGCAAGAAACACACATACACACGTGTCGCGCGATAATGTGAATCAATCGACATATCACGCGAGCAATCCAACGTGAGTTATTTAAATGTGAAAACAAAACAATTTCAGATAATTAAGTACACGCGAATTATTTTTGCGAGTTTATTATAGACATTTTTTTCTGTTAATTGTTTACCTAATTAGTTTCAATAAAACTTTTATTAGCGGAATTATTTTTTTTTTTTTTCGTCTGTAATTGTATCTATCAATAAAATTTTATTACTTCGACGCACACGTGTCAAATAAATCTGTTTTTTTTTTTTTATCGCATCATATACAATAAAATTGTCGACAACAAACACTCGCGAATCAACTACACGATAAATTGATTTTCCGAATTATTATTTTACTGCTGCATATATCTTGAAGAGAAAGAGAGAGAGAGAGAGAGAGAGAAAGAGAGAGAGAAAGAGCTCTTGAATTTACCCTCGTGATTCACCGTATATCGCGCACGTTTACATTTATTCATGATACTTTTTGCGTTGTTCGGCACGCGATACACTCTATCGATCATATTTTACGATGCTCATAAGTCTGGGCTACTTTATCCACGTACATATATCTTACACCCATCTGTCCGTCAGAGTACGCACTAAATAAATATACAATGTTGTATGAAATAAATAAATATCCACGTGAAGAAATAAGCTATTGAGTCAAACACGAATACAAGTCTAATATCTAATGTTATATTTTGATGATTTTTCCAGTTTGATAGTCATAATTTTTTATTTTCTTCTAACACTATAATAATATGACGTTACGTAAATTTGCGATATTTTACTTATCTTGCGAAAAAAAGATAATTTTATCTCCATAAAATGGAGATGTAAATGGATGTAACATTTTGAGTCGGCGAGCAGAGAGGAAAAAAAAGACAGAAAACGCCCGAATAGTTCCATTTCGGCGGGAAGATTGGCGCGTTGAAAATTGCTGCTTAAGTAAAAGCTCGAGAGGCGTGTTTTCGCGAAAAATGAAGCGACGTCGAGGCCGCCCGAGGCGAAATGCACGGAATGAATACTGACGTTTGATGTGTCGAGAAGAAGGATAGAAACGTCGAACAAAAACCATCCCGTCCAACTCCGAGCCCTCAATGCCGCGGCAGGCATTTTATCGCGTTATTCCCAACAAGCGGGAATTGATTCTTGCGATTAAAACGTGGCGTAAATGTGGTGTATTGAGATAAAATGAACGTTCTGCCAAGATAACTCGTTATTACATTGTGAATCCAGAGAGATCATTGCACTCCAGTAACCGCAAATAAGTAGATAATAAGAGTTCACGTAGAATCCAATAACTGACGAAAATAGTCCAACTTGAAATCTCGATTCGAGACAATCGAGTAATGCGACGATATGAGAACGAAAATTAGATTTGAAATCCTCTCGCGCATAATCCGGGAAGAGATAAGATAGTGAGATTCAACATCATTCTGCCGGATTTGAAACTTTCACACAAGATAATTTTAGGATCCAATTTCCTTCTCCGGAATTAAATCTGTACAATTAAAGTCTAGAAATAATGTAAAAAAAGTTCAGAAAAACTATGGCCTTTCTCTGTATTCAGGAGAATAAAACAATACGATAATTGTAAAAAAAAAAAATTACAAGCGATTTTTCTTTTTCAACACAATTTTCCAGGCAAAGAGAGTAATCGTTCTCTATTAGACTCGCGGAAGCGCGAAATAAGATTCTTTCGTCAGTGTGCGAATTCACGAGAGAGATAGCCGGATTGCGGGGAACTGTCAGCGATTCTTCTAAACAGCGGCGGAAACCTTTTTAGGATCCAAAGATCACGACGGTTCTCGTCGTAAAACCGGCTGCCGCGCGTTTTCCGAGGGTGAAGTAAGTTCGAGTTTTACGATCGACCCGGGGCCGCGATATAGCCCGTGGTCTCTATACACGCCGGCATCAGGAAGCTCGTATACCGGAAGATACGCCGCGCCGGTAAGGTCATTACATCGTTACCATTAGGCGGTCTCTGGTCCCTTCCTCTCATCGTAAGGGCCAGCGGGGCAGCGCAGGGGCAGCTTCCTGCTGCCCGACCAACGGCGGGAAGTGCACGTAGGGTGCATTAATGGGCGGCAACGTAAGTGTTTAACGGTGTTACTCGTAACGACGACGCCGAGACCGGCTAATTGACCGATGCACCGCGCGACTTCCGCGAAATGAAAATTTTCCGCAAAAAATATGCTTAACGTTGTAACTACGCAAAAACACTTTCGAGTTTCATGCTTGCGCTATTGCTAAAATTTGTTGTTCGTTCGTTGCGAGATTCCGCCGCAGAAAAGAAACGGAAGGAAGATCTCGCGTGTGTCGCATTCGCGAAAATATTATTATGTCATCACCTAGATGAAATTCTGTATTTGTTCGCGTCAACTAACCATATCGAAGAAGAAAAACGCAAAATGTAACGCACAACCGTTGTAAGCATAATTATGTAATCGTGCAATTTGTTCACTTTCGAGAAACTTGAAACGCGACTTGCAACGCGTCAGATTTTCAAAACACAAAACGTGTCAACGACATCATGCACACGGTGGCAATCGAGAGATGCGCTTGAGTGGATTGACGTGCTGTAACTGTAGCAACAGCTAGCGAATAAGAGAAAAGATGAGGAGAGAGAGAGAGAGAGAGAGAGAGAGAAAGAGAGCTACAACATGATAAGTGCATTATTATGTAATCGTCTGTGAGAACAAAAGAAAGGTCGTGTTGAACACGTCCCAAAAGGGTCGCCACCTTTTTTTGCGTGAAAATCCTAAATGAGTTCTCGGCACGTTTGCCAAAAATTGCAGCTGAGTAACACCCGGCTATTTTCTCGGCTTTCTCTGTCTCTCTTTCTCTTTCTCTTTCTCTTTCTCTCTCTCTCTCTCTCTCTCTCTCTCTCTCTCTCTCTTTCCCTCTCTCGAGCTTCCAATGGTTTACTATACCAAGACACGTCCGCGTGAGAAGCTTTGTGTTCGGACAGCAAGCTGATCGATTGTTCGCCGGTGTAATATCGGATGTATACTATCCGAACGACAAACATATCGGCATGCCCAGTTTGCGATGTGCCAATCTCCGGCCGCGCAGCCGTTTGGTTTTAACAGTTTACCGAATTGTGCGCTGTGTTACACGACAAAATCCCACGCGCGTTTTTCCGTTGCATAAAACTCACTGCATCGACGTTAAATACGCCCGGGGTCCTGTTATCGATGCGGTACAGCGAGGCGATAGATGCGGGCGTATACTTTCAGTCCCGCTAAATCGGATTATATCGGAGTATAGTTAGAAGCTAATCAACGCTAATCAAAATTTCACAGTGTTTACGAGTTAACAGAATTTGAAAAATTAACCGTTTTACGTACAAGTTTTAATTTAAAGACCTGTTTTGTTTTGTATTATATATATATATATATTCAACAGAATGTAAACGCACACAAGTTCGCATTGGAATCCAAATATTCGGCGAATCGAATACGATCTTTTATCAGTCATTCATGTATTCGGGGCATTTCGAATATAAAACCATATGCTTTTTTTTCGTATATACGCCAGGAAAACAGCCAAACGACTGGTAACGCAACGACACTGGGGATATAATGTTCATTCGCGCAATACTATTGTATAAGGAAGAGGAGATTTTCGTGTGTGTTTTATAGATTCGAGAGAGTTGACATGACGCTACGTAAATGGGCAAACGACGGCAAACCCTCAGAAGTCGCGTTGCGAGATGACGCGATCGTATCGGAACTTGGACTCTTTTATATCCTATATAAAGTTCACGATGGAGAAGGGAACCCCGTTATGACGGTCGTAAAATAATTGCCGCTCTCTCCCTCTTCCTCGCGTTCTCCGTTTTTTAATAACCCCGACTAGGAGAGAAACGTCACGTCGGGGGATTAAACTCCAATATATTCCGATTTTCACGGCGCGACACGGTATGCGTTATTCAACACGCACGCACGTGGAAACACTTTTTGCCGCGCGCGTGTTTAATCCCGTCCCGACGACGCGTCGCGCAAATCCGCGCGCGAATATAATAAACCCCCGGAATTCAGTTGTTGCGAGGCAACAATAGAGGAGAATTATCAACAATAAACGCGCGCGCGTGTTAAATATTTGACGAGTGTGTTACATGCGTGGTAGTTAAAAGCGCGCGACGTATTGTATATATATATATACATATATATATATATATACTTGCGTACAAATGTACATTCAAATCAATTCCGCGAAAGCTAATTATTGCGGAATCGCGCGAACAAGCTCGGAATCATTCTCGAAATTATCGAGCGCCCGCTGTCTCGCGCTGCTGCCGACGGTAATCACCTTCCGTCCCGGAAATGACGATCAATGCCGTAATGACGTCGACAGCGACGTTTTTCCCCATCGACGACGAGAGAGGGCATATAGCGGCGTGTTAGCTATTTGCAAAAGCACGGCCAATTTGTCGGACATTAATGATGGCCGGGCGGCCGCGCGTTAAGCGAACACCCGTTTATAATCGTGCCGATTACAACCGGGTCCATTGATTGTCCAAGCATAACCTTGGCAACGCGGGTGAGATGCGGTCTCGCCCGGGCTTTCCTCTCCTCCCGCTGGGATAGTGGGATAACATCACACCCTCTCTCTTCCCAGCCGTACATCCCCCGACGACGAGAGAGGGTGAAATTTTCGGACCGATGGATTCGTCTCGCTTCGCCGACGCGTTAATGGAACGCATCAACGTTTTGCAAACATACCGCCGGATTTTCCTTCGACGCGTCGTTGATATAAAATCTCTTATGTAAACGAAAAGGGAGAATGAATAATTTCGCGGAGCGATTCAAAACGCTTCCAAATCCGGTGGAAATTACTCGCGTGTGGGGAAAAAAACAGCATTCGCAAAAAATGTTTAGTCCGAATCCCATTGAATACTTATTACAAGAGAAATATTGATATTCGGGAGACTATTCATATCGGTTCCGGCCGATTGAAATTAATAGTTTATTGATTTTCCGTTAATAGAGTCGCTATTCTGAAAAGCGCAAATATCGGAACTCTTTCTCCGAAGTCTCGGACTCCGGGTTTCACCCAAGTCGACCTCTCTTTCTGTTCTTTTTTTTTTTTTTTTAATCTAGGATTAAAGGCTTCGTTTTTAATCATCGCTGACATTTTTAATCACAACTCCTCCGTCATCCCCTTTGTCATCCCGTATTTGACGCACGGAATTCATCAGAATGCGGAATTATGCGGGATCCGAATTCTCTCTAACAAATTTCGAAGTAATTTCGTGAAGACAAAACTGTTTACGCAAAATTATTTCGGCAAATATTATTTTCCACGAGATATTTTTTTCGGAAAAAGTCGCACGTTTGACGGAATTTTTTTTTTCAAACCTTCAAAAGTAGAACAATTTTTGCTAAGTTACATAAATCGCATTTTTTTTGCAAGTGCTCGAAATCGCGCGACTTCCGTTTTTCTTTCTGACGTCCGTCAATTTTTTTTTTATAGTTTTACACCATCGATAGTTCGTGATAGGATGTATCGCGTATACGGAATCCGGTTCGGGGAGAGATCGAAGCCCTTTATGAAGTTATTTCAAGCTGGCGTGAGGGAGAAGAGAGAGCCCGGGAGAAGTCGCACAAAGCGGAGTCTCGCCGTGCTTCGAAATCGAATTACGCGGCGGTTGAGAAACGACGCGCAGACCGAGGGATGGGAAGTTACGAAAGGTACAACGAAACAAGGGAGAGTCTCCGGCCGGCGGGCACGAGAGGCCTTTTCCTTTCGAGCAAAAACGAGCTTTATTCCACTTCACCTCGATATATTTAACTGCCTTTGTCTCCTACATACATAGACGACACTCTCGCCCTACGAGCGCGCGTTTAAGGGACAACGGGGAGAGATGTGAAAATCTTGTTTCTTCGGCGAAGAAGCTCATTTAGCCACTTGAAATCTGTTTGTGCAAAACGTGTTACGTTCGCAAGCTGAACAAAACTCCACTTTTATCACGTCAAAAGTTTTTTCTCCGATACAAATATATTTGTAGATGCATAAAATTTTAATAATCTTGTAGATTTTAACAACGTATAGAATATTGAGTTAATTTCTTTTTATACTTTTCTCATTCGCGATGATACAGCAAAGTTTTATTCAAGTTTTATCAAATTTGTCTCGAGCTGTAAGGAGATGACACATGTTATATATATCGTTGCACTTAAAAAGAGCTCTATCTCTCCCGTCAAGGGAATAAAAAATGTCCGGGAAGAGCCTGGCGCGACGTCGATCGTCTCGCCGAGTGACTCGTCGCTCAAACACAAGGTAAATGATGCGAGGAAACCGACGAGCTATAAAAGACGCTAGACGTTCGGATAGAGCGGTGGACGATTTAATCTAGTTGTTAATTTATAGCGTTTCGAGCGAGTCTTTTAAGCGTGTTCGTTATCAGGACCGAGTAGCACAAAGGACTTAATCTCGCAACTTCATTTGCATACAACCCTCCCCGAGTTCCGACTTGATTTGGAGAAGGGAAAAAGGGGAGGGAGGAAGAGCGAACCGACAGATGCAATTAACTCATTCGTAGTCCTCCAACCCCTAACCGCTCAAAAAATAAACCGCCCACCAGACGGCAAACAGGATGCAGATCGCGCCGCGAAACAATAAAACCGCAACTGTAATTCGAAAATAAAATGGAGGAAACCGCGAAATGAGCGAATGTCTCGAATGCATATTAGTCTCTGTGTGGAGATGTTCACTCATTTTATAAAATAACTCTAACAATAGCGTGGCGCGACGATTGGCAATATCGGCGACGATTACAATTTTCACGAAGTCTGAAATACGATCGAAAAAAAGAAAAAAAGATAACGACGAATTGCGGGAAGAATATGTAAATGGAACGGTTTCTCGTCCGACAAGAAAGAAAAGCAATTCGATGACAACTGCGGTGGAGCGGTTTATAGAAATAGCATAAATCAATACCAGCCTTCAAAACCCAGATTTCGTGTGTAACAGAACAAATCCCATCTCTTGTCGAAACTCGCCGCGCACACGTCGCCGCTTTATAGCCGCTTCTATAAAAAAAAAAACAAATTCTGTCACATCGCGTTACACTCTAACCGACCTCGCCGATATCATATTTCGCGAAATATATTTCGATATCAACCGCTCGTCGATTTCGCCATTTCCAATCTTTCGGAGCCGCGCGAGTGTGCTCTGGAAAATTGAAACCGAAATACCTTGTGCCACTTTAACGAACCGCACGTGAAATAGAAGATTCGCGGCGAAATCCCAAAACATTAAGCCGATATAATCCACTGTGTGCGCTAGAGTAATACGTCATATGCGGTGCCATTTATATTTAACCGCAGCAGAGATCTGGCGTTTAAGATCGAGTTTGAATTTTTTGTTTCATCGCTTTCGGAAAGCTTTTTGATACGACTGTCTCGAATTAAGAGAAAAATTACGATTTCACAAAGATTTTCGTTTGATGTGTCATGTACATATTTTTCTACAACAGATGTTTCTTTTACGAAGAATTTTTTACGTGAAAAAGTGACAAATAAAATGATAAAAAAAAAAAAAAAAAGGATACAACCTCGTTCGTGGCATAAAGAAGACCTCTTCCGCGTCGTTGCTATCTTTGACGGAATTGAAAAATGGATGTCAGAGATGCTAGAGGAAATAGAGTGAAAGGACGACAGAAGGAATAAGGGAAAAAAAAACAACAAAAATGAGATAAGACTAAATTCGCGACCACTGCGCGTCGCATTTCGCAGTAGGTACGAGTCGTCGGCGACGTCAGCGAATATCGTCGGCGCTTCTTTCGGGATCGTTTCTGCAACGCGAGAGATAAGACCCACCCTTAGCGCGCCGTAAACGCGATTTCCCTTCGAGCGGAAAAATTTTTCTTTTCTCCAACGTCCTTCCTTCCGACCGAAAAAGGAAAGCGTCTCTCCCTCCCGAATCTTTCTCACTCCGCGACTGATAAAAATCCTTCTAAATCTTGCCGCAGTCGGCAAAAGCTGGTTACCCGCCGGGACGGATTCGCCCTTCGAGAAATACGACTGTGCGACAAAGATACGAAATTTGCATCTAACGAGTTGCGCAATTTTTGTGCGCGCGATTGTGAGTCTTCGTTCAGAAACGGGACCGTAAAGAAACACTCGGTTGAATTGAAAGCCAAGCTCGCGTCCTTACCTTTAAATATATTCGGATGAGATTTATTTCTCTCCTCCTTCGAATTAAAAAAAAAAAAAATGTTCTCAAGTAATTTTCATAGATTAAAAATTCTCGCGAAAAATGACAAGTATTTTCGGAATTACGGCGCGCGAAGAATTTCGTGCGGTTGAAAATATGTCCGTGAAAAAGCTAGATGAAAGGATCGAGCGATGGAATTTTTTCGCAAAAATGCACTTTCACTTACCGCTCTCGTGCTGTACGCCTGGTTCACGTTGTTGACATTGTTATTGATGTGATTGTTGTTGTTGAGATGATGATTGGTGCTGGTGTTGGAATTGGTGGAGTTGTTGTTGCTCGCGTGGTGATTCGAGTGATTCCCGTTGTTGTGCTTGTTATGCTTGTGCAGCACCATCGCGGCGAACATGATGAATGTCTATGTTGTGCACACGCACGAAACACGCGGGGGAGTACAAGGAAGATTTCTCTTTTGAAAATGCGTCGCGCCGATCCCGACTCGTCGCTACTCCTCGTTTTGCCGCATGACTCGAGTCGTCGTCCAGTTCGATCGACTGAGCTAAAATATCACCCGTTTTTATTCGTCGCGACAAAAAAGTCGCACAAATATAGTACAAGCGAATCCGTGCGCTTTGGTGGATGGAGACTTTCAGAAACTTTTTGCAACTTTTCACAAAGAATATCTTCTCGAAAGAATATTTTTCATAGATTTGTTCGGAGAAAAATAGGGTTTTTCTTATACATCATTTACTTATGCCCCCTTCCCCTCCCAAGACATCGCCTTAGAAAATTTGTAACGTACCTTCTGGCGATCTAAGGAACAACCTTGTCGCGCAAGAGAATAATCTCTTTTGTTGAAATACATGTAGAAATACTTGCGCGACAGTTATATTATACGGAGTAGCAATAAATTGTGCTTCGACTTCAGCGCTGAAGAAGAACTCGACTTTTGTCCAGGTCAAACACAAACACCATATACCGAGCGCGATCTACTGCGCTCCACGAAGAAAGACTAATTTCATCCCGCCGAACCAGCTCGGTGTACCGCAAAGATACCGCGCGGAATCCGCAGGAAACCGCCGCGTTCGAGTGTGAGCGCGATCGAACGAGCTGAAAAAGCTTTTTCGGATTTTCTCCCGTTAATTTCGTTGGACGTCGATCCCGCCGCGTAATTGAATACAACGGTAAAACCGCAGATGTAGCAATTGATATTGCGTGATTGTTTACGATACCGCGAATAAACGAATTGGAAGTCGAATTGGACGCAATTCCTCTGTTAAAGAGAGAGACAGAGAGAGAGAGAGAATCAGACTGATTGTGTCTGATTAAAACACAATTCTCATTTGCGCTCGCTTTTGTCAACATTAATCGTGACGCAACGAATTTGCAACGTATATAAAACTCTTTCCGCACTGCGCGTGTCCGCGTCTGCTCGACAAAATACTGAAAGTTAATATCGCGCGGGCAGCCAAGCCATCGGAAACTTCAGCGGTGAACGATAACAATGATAGATTAATAAGCGCAACGTAAAATGTAATTATTTATTCTCTTTGTAGAGACCTTCGATGACTAATATCGCGATAACGTGAAGGTATAAATGTGTCTTTTTTTTTTTTTTACACCGTCGTCGTAGCTAACACAGTGAGTCATCGATCGCGATTAAATTATATCACGTTCTCCGGTCGTTTAAAAGGCTTTTCTTATGCAACGCGATGTTTTTCCGCGCGTAAAAACACCGCGCGTTACGAACTTTTTTGTTAAATTCAATTAAAAAAATTCAATAATGAAAAACTTCTTTGTCCATGACGCAAACGAAAAAACAATCTGTATATACAGGCGGTTAGAAGCGCAAGAACCGCTTGCAAGTGCAAGAAAGACCCGCACGCGAGGAACGCACCAGCTGACGGCATCTATTGATTTGTTATAAATAGTCAGGTGCAGCGAACTACGGCTATTCGTCTCTCTCTCTCTCTCTCTTTCTTTCTCCTACCATTGCGCGTTTCTTCCTCCTTGATTTGTGCAAAGTGCAAAGTGCGTGTAGATCTTTGCAAACCGCGACATTGTAAACATCGTTTAGCATCCGGCGACTGTAATCTTTCATTATGTCGATCCTAAGGCAATAAATAAATCGTCAACAGGTCAATAAATCGTTTTAAATCGCCATCCTGGCTTTTCTCTCACTTGCCCCCCCCCCTCCCCCGTCTCTCTTCTCTCTATTTCTTAGCATATCCTTCGATCTAAATTACGAGTCTACCTTATCCTTGTCGCTTACAAGAGAGAGACTTATATCACGCGTTGCGATCGCATTTAATATCAGATAAAATCGCGCAATTTCTGTTCTATTTAAACGCAACTCGGAGAGTAATTTTCAGTGACTTTCCATTACACGTTTCTGTGAGGTTTTGTCTCGCGAACTTTTGTTGTTTACTTGTGTGCGAATCCGACGATCCGGAGTGTGTGTCTCCAACAATACAACATCCCGATGTGTCCGTCATAATTATTCCGTACTAAAATTGCACCGTGTGAAACACTGTCCGAGCGCTTGACAATTCGATATATACCGTATATATCCCGAAAAAGATCAGCTGTCACGTATCACCGAACTAATTAGATGTAAATTTATCGTTGAATCAATTAAATGTGTTTTTATTCATCCGAGCGCGCGCGTACTTTAAACATCGTGTGATGCGCGAAATAAAATTTTCTCTCACGGCCGATAAACGTCGACGGAAGAAATATGTCGCGGGAAACAAAGTTGACGAGATTTATTCAAGCGAAGTGGGCGACGACGCGTCGGCAAGTCAATCTGTCTGAATGGCTGTCAATAGGAATATTTGTCAAGTATGAAGAATTAATGACGCGCGCGGAGGCAAGACCTCCGGTTGAGACGGAGTTGTAACATCTTACGGAGTAGTCGCGAAGCAAACGAGGCAAGTGACGGGCTGCCAGGGGAGTCCGTGTAGTACCGTACGTATTTACTGTTAATTGGAATAGTTATTCGAACTCGGTCGAACTGATTGGTCGACGCGAAGCCACTCGGCCGGATGTCTCGAAGCGCAGTGGCAAGCAAGCGCAGGTGGAGCTCCTTCGGTCTAACGCACGACGTAACGCGGTTAGCGCCACGGCAATAATTACGACCAGAACGTTGCCTCGTAATCAAATTGGGTCGCGCGTGATCTCTGACCGCCTCTTGCAATCTCGACGATATTCGCTCCGCGTTCCTCCGGTTTAAAGATCATTCTCAACCTCCCAAGCGGCAGAGCAGCGATGTATTGCGAGAACTTGTTCTCACTACGGAAAATTTATTAAGAGGAATTTTTAAAAAACTGCGACAGTGTGTGAAAGTTTATATAAATTTTTTGCTGAAAATCGAACGTTCTTCATCGCACGCTCTTATATCGTTTGGAAATGATCGATCAATTTGCCATCTCTTTCTCTCTCTCTCGAAGAACGATAACGGATACTTTAATCACAAAGTAAATCGCACGAAATCTCGATAATTGAAAACTTTCTCAACTCGCTGGTCTCGTTTAAGTCTCCGCCGGAGAGATTACAGCGGAGGAAAATTCGGTTTAGATAACCTCGTTAACCGATTTCAAATTGTACCGAGAGCAAACGAGCCGTCTCTGTCATTAAAGAGCAAATTGCTGGTTTTGTCATTATAAAAAACAAACAAACAAACAAACAAAAAAGCCATGTAGATTACCGGCCGGCGATCGAGCGTGTTTTCGGTTGAGCGTCGTATATGGTGTAGTCGAGAGATTCAATCGCAGTAACTTTTCCAATTAACCGAACGAAATCGACCGTGAAACAAAAAAAAAGAGACTTTATCGAAATCATCGACGGGCAATACGTCGCGTACGTTCAATCGTTCAATGGCGAATATAAACGAATCAAATATATTTTCAGACTCTTCGTCGCGATACGTCACAATATTCCATACGCGCAACTACATGTAGAGAACATTCCATCATCGTTCGACCGTAAATTTCAATCGCAAATATTTTTCGTACACGTCAAATCGCTATTACTATTTTTACAACCTGATGTAAAAATCTTTTCCTCATCAACGAACGTCATCACAGAAAAACATTTATGTCGCGAGGGTCGGTTGATGCAAAACTTTGTAAGAAAGCGAACGTTTTTCGCGAAATTGTCCGCCAGCCGCGTTTCCTCGCGATGTCCTTAAACATTCGCGACGGTAGGACGCGTCGACGAAGGATTCGCGAACGAAGGTCGGTTCCAGTTCGTAAAGCCGGGCGCGCATAAAGTTTTCGTCGCGCGTTCGTTGTTGTTTTGCACAAAGCTAAATCGGACGAGTTTCTTGTCGCATCAGCAAGGACAACGAGGCAGGAACGACGAGTCGAGACAAATATTTTTGAGCGAGAAATACACTCTCTCTTCCTTTCTCGCTTTCAGCACTTGGGCGTTACGCTATTTCGCGTTTACACGACTTTCAACTCCGCATAGAACTTCCGTCTTGCTCGATTCGCAAATGCGTCTCGGAAATGTATTCCAATATATTCCCCCGACAATTGTAACTTTCCTCATTAAAGCAAGGATTTAATATTCGCACGCAACAGCGGCTTATTAAATTTTGTAAAACGTGTACGTTTTGAAGGAGGATCTTTTTGGAGAGAGAGAGAGAGAGAGAGAGAGACGCGGAATATACAATGTATTGTTTCTTGCTCGCGTTATTTTCAAAAGGAAGTCTAAGTCGTTTCTTCTTCTTTGAAAAGCGCTTCAAATATAGTCCAAGGACCCGTGCAACAATTTGCTTCGTATGCAACCATCAGCGACGACGATGAGATGATGCACTCGTGTCTGATTTACGACACACTGCGCAAGAAGACACATGTGTGTGCACGGTCGTGTATAAAGATATTGAAAACTAGCCGCGAAGACGATTTACGATCACGTCGAGAAAGCAAGAGAAAGAAATGAAGATCCACATCGTCGTATCAAAACATCGCGGATCTCCATTTCCTTCTTCAAGACGCACGCAGGAAATTCCAACCGATCAACGCCATCTCATCGGATCATCCATCTCCTCTCCGCGCCGTTCGCGATCTCGATACATCAGTGTCATTAATCCTCCGACCAGTTATTAACCATAATTACGTAATAACCGATACGATTGAATTCCTCGGCGGTGTAATAGAGAAACGAACTGTCGTTACTCTCGAAACTACTGTCTACCTCTATTACGTCTTTGCCTTCGAGAAATAAACGAGTTACGTTTGACGTGCGCTCTTTCGTAGTTATATTCTATCTTCCAACTGTGAGGTTTCTAACTGTTCCAGAATCGCGCTCGTTACGCAGATGCTCCGGTGGCGGACGATTCAGCGGCGGAATGAAAATCGTTTTTCGCTCGTGCGCCGTCGATGCGCTGAATTTTCGGCTTGACAGCGGGATGCCAAAAAAAAAAAAAAAAAATAAACCCAACCAAGTCCCACACGAACATATATATATTCGTACATATATATTCTCGACAGACGCGACGAGGGTTCATATTCCACCTGCTTTCCTCTCACAGAACGCGCATCCAGTGTTACACGGCCGCTTACATAACGCACGCGTATGTGTGTGTGTATGTGGGTTGCATATACATACATACGTGGTGCACGCTACGGGGGAGGAGAGAGAAGAGCGAGGAAAGGCAATATGGACGACTGGCGCGCATATACGTATATGTCGCGTCGGCACATGTACGTACATACATACGGTACAGTAACCTTCGCGCATTCGGTTCCGCGCGAGAGGGGTGGAAGATATCCCTTCTACACGCGCCGGTGTATTCCGGCCATCAGCGGCCGATAGACAGCGGTTGAACGTGGAAAGGGAACCTACCTTCCCCTCACGCGGCACGGAAATATACGAAGGTTACTGTACCTACGCGCAATGTGTGTGTGTGTGTGTGTCTGCCTTTATCGAGCTCTCGTGTCGCGGCGAATGAAAAAAAAAAAAAAAAAAAAAAAAACCC
>QVOA01011209.1:0-51985 GCA_014825685.1 Pseudomyrmex cubaensis | reverse complement strand
GGGGGGGGGGGGGGGGGGAAGAGATTCGAAGCCGAGTTTCGTGTCGATAGTTTGCCAACTGGTTGACAAGTTTCGAACCGAAGTAGGTGACCAAGTTCGCGATAGCACACCGAGATTAAACGATTGACCTATAGATCATCAAACTCGCGCTACGTGTTTCGTAATAGCACTACGGAGGAGAGTCGATCGGGCAGATTGCGCGGAGTTTCCTTCTGAAAAATGGCTGTCGCCGCGGTACCCGTGGAATCGGCAGAGAGCGAAAAAGAAAAAAAAAAAAAAACATCGCCGCCATCCCCGACCCGGGGTCGATTCTTCTAATTCCAGCAATCGTAAAGCGCACGGGTTGAAACTTTAATTCGAAATCGCGGCTGCCGGAGCGAGCTAGCCGCGGCGGCGGCGGCGGTTATGTTTGACGTCGATCGTTATTAAAGCCGGGACCAATCGAGACGGGCTCGAGGGTGACGCGCACAATGAAATTTCAATCACGAAAGTATTCGGTTTCGCGGTCGGTGCGTACCGACCGCTGTTCGAGCTAAGCGGCGACAGACGGGGGCGAGGACGAAAGAGCCAACGCGATGACGGATAATAAAACGAAGGACGCGGAGGATTCCGCTGCCGACGATGCAACTCTCTAATCGATATAATCGGTCTGAAATTCAGCGCCGCATCCCCTATAGGTTACCAAAGGTAAACTATGTAGCACGACTCGGGAGAGTGGGAGAAATGTTCGGGCCAGTTCTGAGACCCCCCAGACAGGTCGGTTTTACTCGCGGGGAACGGTTTACACTAAGCCGCGAGGATCATACCCGTTTAATAACGCGATAACATATCAATTTCACGCAAACGCCATCCCCGAGAGGAGATAGCCGCGCTTTGAGGCTCGACGAAGACCAGGAAACCGTCCTACCACCGCCGCCGCCGTCACCGTCGCCACGACCGAGGAAAATGGCCTCGGATAATTAATGTCGGGCTACGATCGCCGGGATGATTAATGGCGACGCTGCTACTCCGCGTATAATAACGCTTTCCTCGCAAATTAGTGCCCTCGCGCATTCAGTTCCTGCTCCGACCGCTTCCTTCTGCGATCGATTTCTTTTTTCACCTCGCGCGCGCGCGAGGTTTCTAAGCGCGCGAGGATGATGCAAGACTCGCAGACCGAGAGAGCGTGGATTTTCCTTTGTGCGCTCTCGGCCGCGAAAGGGGGCGAATACGTTAGTTAGAAATTCTCGCTTAACATTCGGAAGCGCGGAATCAGGCCGCGCTTCTGCTCTCTTTCTCTCTCAGTTATATATCTTTGCCGCAAAAGAAAACGCGATCGCGGTTAACGGTTTTCACTTCGATTGTGAGTAGAAAAAGAATGTATAAAGATGGTCTTAACTTCGGGTTGCTAAAATAAATACGACGTTCTTTTTCTGCTTTTACCGTCGGTAAAATAAATTAACGTGAAACGAATAAAACATTGCCGCACGCGAACGCAGGCTTTTCCGATAATTGCGGATTGTAGGTATATATACACACACACACACGCGATTGCCTTCCGACAATCGCCAACCACGTGATCGCGCAACTGCGATATAAGAACAATCGATCTCAACTCGCGCGTCGTGATTCGCTTTTCGACTTTGGAAACGAAGTCGGATATGTTCGACATCTTCCACACGTTGTTTAACAAAGTTCGAGTTACTTCGATCGTCTCACGCGAGGCGTATGCGCTTTGTAATTGGAACATTTTATCGATCGCCGAAATTGGAATTTAGCTTTTCGTACACCTACTTCGCGCGAAATTAATGTCGTTCTGCTTGTCACGACGTGCAAAACAAAAATATCGGACGTTTCGTGCGCAATTGAAGAAGATCAGAGTTAATTTAATCCTGATACCCTGACATTTATCGACGCGATGTTTTACTGGTTAAAACGTTGCAAAACTCAGTAAAAAATCATTCACGTTTTTCAATTAGCTATTTAACAATTTAAATTAAGAAAATAACATTAGTTTCGATAGTTTTTAATTTTTTTCTTCAAAAAATATAAAAAAAATAAATATAAAAGATAAAAATATAAAAAAAATGTTTCATTTTCGAAAATTGCAGACAAGTTCAAGGGTTTACAAGATTGGGATTAAATTCAGAGAGAGAGAGAGAGAAAGTTAAAAAGTAATTATTTGTTTTTGTGTTAGTTTGAAATTAGACAGTGTTGTTTCTTTATTCCGGAAAATTCTTCGTGTTTCCATTCCGTGTCCGCGCGTTAGATACGAATAAGCGGCGGCATCGTGGCGTGCATACCACTAGGTTTCCGAGCTTTGGGACGAACTTGAACGTGATGCCTGGTGCATAACTTGACAGGGACTTGATCCTCCTCGCTAGCTCGAACGCGATACAGCTGACTGCTATCCCATCTCTCGGCAATATTAATAATGCTAGGAATTTCATTACGAGTTTCGCCAGCTATCTAAGCTCGCACACCGTTTCGAGCGGGCGCGCGAAACCATCACGGTCGTGCACACACGCACGGATGATTCGCCGCGCGACCCAGTATTGGTTAAGAAGTCAAATATAATCCGCACACACAGCGCAATTTCAATGCGCGCAATTGCGACTTGTAGTAGACAACACTCGAGCTTCATTACAAATCCCCAGATGCGTCCCCGGGGACAAATGAGTTTGACAAATCCGAGATTGCGTGACGGGAGTGAGAATCTACGAGATTTACGTAAAGGCGATCCTCCTTTCCCGGCTTCTCAAGCCGATTAAAATTTATCGTCGCCGTTTACTTACTTTCTTATCTTGAAAGCGTAAATATTTAACGAGAATCTGTTGAGAATCTATACAAAGTTGAAGGTTTTGATTTAATTTACCTACTCCTCATACCTGAAAGGAAATCCTCTAAGGAGATAATTTAATTTAAACTAATTTCGCGTCTCTCTCTCTTCTTCTGCCCGAACTTAAATTATCTTCCGCCATCTTTGCTTACGTTTATAAAAAAAAAAAAAATACCAACATCGCGCGCGCACATCATTACACGAATTTGCTTGTAAGCGTGCCACGAGCCATAGCTCTTATGTATTCTTCCTGAAACGCATTCAAGCGTGTACGATTTCCGCGGGGACGCGCGGCGTCTTTACGAGACTTTCAAAGCTTCGTGATTTTACAACTCGTTGAGCTCATTTCCTTACCGCGCCGCGTAACTTTGAGATACTCGATTTCCGCCACTTGCCGAAAACTTTTCACGCGCATAAAATTATTGCGCGCAACGAAACTCGCGTGTTTCCGTATATATATATATATCAACGTTTCCGTTTTATCTTTCCGTTCTCTTTTCAAATGTTCTCTTCTCATTCTCAACGCGTGTCCCGAGAGATCATTCTCCTTGCAATTATACAGTTAAAACGTGATCTACATCTTCTTAAGTTGTTCCACGGCAGCTTATCGCTGTTATGTGACGCGGCAACTTTCTCGGTCGGCGAATAATAATTAGTTATTTCGAACGCGGTGCTGAAAATGTTGGGTTCGCGTGGCGGTGTCGGATGCCAACGCGGTGCTAGAATTGGGGCAATCTCACAATGATTAATTAGAGCGTAATCAACGTTAGATTGCCTCTTCGAGTGCCAGTAAGCGCCCCCAGGTAATTCGTGGTAACCAATTGCGATGTATGCGCGTACTTGAAATTCGGAAGTGGCACGGTTACGCGATGATCGATGACGAGAGGCTTCGACCCCGCTTCGCCCGGCCGTAGACACGTAGCAAATAGCGGTCTCGCCCCGGAAACAATCTCCGTGACGTACGATTGATCGCGGAATGATCGATGAAAGACACCGCCGAGGACTCTTCTTCCCGAACCGATGAAATAAAAATATAAGTTTCGCGCGCGCTCACATCGAATGCAGACTCGCGCACGGCCTGGACTAAAAAGATAAGGTTTTCGTTATGTCGAGAGAGGGGAAGCGGCTCTCACGTCCAAGATTATGGTCGCGTAATCGATCATCCCGGCAAATAGAGGAATATTTCTTTGTTTGTTTAGGTGAAATTAGTTTTTCCTCTCTCTCTCTCTCTCTCCCTTTCATATGTCGTCTCTGACGGAGTCTGCACTTTCGGAGGGCAACCACCCTCGCGCGCGTCAGCTTTCTTACTTACATATTTTATTTACCACACGGCGAACGACGCGCTGAATATTTTCAAGTTGTTTGCGATACATGCGGTATATTGATAACAAAAAAAACGGCATATATTTCTCAACGTATACGATTGAACATTATCTAATTTGATGCACAAAATTCGTGTAAAATTATTTCATGCACTTATCTCACCTTCTCTCTCTTTCTCTCCCCCGAACAGTATTAGCGATATGATGAGGACGTCGATAACGATCGTGAGGGAGGAATTTATTCGCATACCGAGAAAATTTACGAGAAATAATGGCGCGCCCGAGTATCACGAGTCGCCGCCGCGGTAGATCGAGTCGATATATCGATACGGTTGCGGCGTTCAAAACTAGGGTGAATTCGAGCGATGCAGGTTGCGGCGCGCAATAGCGTTACCGTGCCACTATTATAACGCGTGGCTTATATAGCTTCGCTACGAGGCATCTGCAAGCGTCAGAGAGAAAGGGAGAGAGGGAGAGAGAAGCGAGCGCCCTATCCCCGCGTGAGCAGAAGTTTTCACGCTTGAATCGAGCAGAGCAGAGTGAGTGAACGGTGAAGGAGGGCATATTTCGTCTCAAGGAAGCTTACGTCATGTACTGACGCTTTCGCAACCGTGAAGTTCTAACCGTGCGATCTCGCCAAGAGGGTTGCGCGCGTTGATAAGCGCAAATTCCCATTCTCCCATCATACATATCGCCAGTCGAGTAGTCGGTGGAGAAACCTTCTTGCTTTAGTAGCTGGCGAATATAACGATTTGCTTGAAGAAAGTTTGAATTGTGTGTGTGTGTGTGAAATACACAACTTGAGATATTAAGTGGCAAGTGTATTGCAAAGTTTTAAGAAAGAATTCGGTTCTTCAATAATTTATGTTGAAGTTTTCACACTCGTATAACGTGTATCTTTTAAATTGTAATTTTAGTTTGTTTTATTTTGTCGTCAATTAAATTGTAATAATAAAATGCAACACCGTTAAAACTTTCAAATGACCACAGTGTATGATTTATATAGATTTCATTTATTTATTTATTACGGGAAGAGAAAAACAATACTATGGTTTGTAATAACCATTTAATGGTATAATGTCTCAGTTGGATATTTGTGTCATTTCCATCCGCAAACAATGGTTTATCATAGCGGACGTTTATATACATATACACATATACATGTATATAATTGCCCGGTATTGAAATACGTATATTACGCGGATCTTCCGCGCATCAATGTGCAAATAGCAATCCATCACCGCGTGAGTAATCATAATATTTAGCCGCGACCGAAATTCGCTCTATGATCCCCTAACACGCATTTCGCTGGATAAATAGCAACCGCTCTGTGCGCGGTTCGTGGCGTGTGTGGGACACAGTTTTCGTGTAATATTTTTCAGAAAAGAAAAAGGGTTCCTTCTCTCTGACGTTCCCGGCACAAAACGGCCACAGTGGTTTCTGTCTGCGCGAACACGACATTATTGTACGTACTTCGGTGCTCTCTTTTACGGGTCATAGAATAATAGAAAAATACGAGACGCGAGTCCCCCGAGTGGTGGGCGAGATATTACCTCGTGCTCGACACAGGTAGCGAATGCGCGAGAAAAAGCGAAAGATAGTCGGGAACGACGAAAAGGCAGACACACACACACACGTACACGTGGACAAGATAAGGAGTGCGAGGAGAAGACAAGAATGTTGATTGGCCTCAAATTGAATCTCGTCCATTTATCACTCTCCACCTCTGTGCCTTCGGCCCTTCGCTCGTCCGGCTACTTCGGTTCGGTACCATCGCGAACAAAAATCGGGGAACGGTCCTCGATCGATCTTCTATCCTCTTCCCCTTTCCACCCTCGTCGCCATTGTGTTGTTCGCGATTCGACTGGACTAAGTTTCTTCTGCGAAAAGGACTATTCCAGCTCGTGAACCAAATCGTAACTTATGCGTTCCGCAGTGTTTCTTAAAAAAAAAAACTCTTTAACCCCAGTGCGAAGTCATTCTCGTCGTTTTACGAAGATGTAAAATTAATTAGCGATTGTTCTGTAAAGGTATTGAAAAAGATGTGACTTGCAGGGATGATCGATATGAAGAGAAAACAAGACTGAGATAGACGCTCGGATATTATACGATCAGCGGATGCGATGTCGAGCTGGTTGAAATCTATTGGTTACTTTTTCTCGCGAGAAGGGAAGCGGGACTGCTCGGGGCGTATAAGACGAGGCAATTACTGCCTCTTCCCCTTGGTCGGGAAAAGAAAAGCGATTCTCGTCGCCTCGCATTCTTCTCGAATATCGTTAGCGATTACGATTTTGTGAATGTTGTAATCCGAGGTCTCGCGTAACGAGAGGAAAAAACGCGCGCGCGGATACTCTCTTTTTAAATATAAAAATTATGCTAATACGATTTAATCACATATCGCACGATGACGGTGAAATTGCTTGAGACGTACACAGCTAGACGCAATTACGGTTTGCAACGACGGAAGGAAAGCGCCGCGCTGCGAGAGTATCGTTAAAAACTATTCTTAATTTCGCGAATATTGCCGTTGGACATGCACGCGAGCGTTTTCATTTTAATAAAATATTATGCAAATTTGTGTGTGCTAATTTTATCGAGTCATACATACACACACACGCGCGCGCATACATACTGACTATATTAAAAAAGTTTTATGCTCGTAGCTACAGATTTGCTAACAAATGTAAACTTAATATGTTTTTAACAAAGAAATTATTACGCCGCACATTTTTCACAACTTTCAACGTTAAATATCTTAATTTTGATGAAACATTTTGGTCTACTAAAAATTTTAATAGACATGTAATTTTGTTATTTAGTTTCATTTAAACGCATTTGATATTTTTTAAATGTTCGTTGAAATTAAACTGTTTCTCTTCCTTGATTTTAGGCGCTTGTATAGTTGAGAAAAATTTATACAACTCTCTTCTATATTACAGTAACATGCACGAAAGAGAGAGAGAGAGAGAGAGAGAGAGAGAGAGAGAGAGAGAGAGAGAAAAAAAGAGGGATTATCTTATCTAGGTAGGTGGTAATTACTCGACGAAAGAAAAACGAAGAGCGGCCTAATTTTCTCGCACATCGTGATTGCTTGCGCATGTTAGCGTATCCCGGAAAGAAGTACAATAAAAACTTCATGTTAATCGTGCAGTTTGGCGAGATGAAAAAGAATATTCGATCAGAAAATGCAATTCGCGTAAGGCTTTTAACGCGATTGATACGGACATCACTTTTGAAAGATTACACGATCTGCTCTGTGAAATATTTTATGTGAATTATTGATGACAGAATAATTTATCAATTTTTGTAGATTTATTTCAAATGTATTTATTTTTCAGCAATCTTTCTCGTGAAATATTACAATAGGAGGAGAAATTGCCAATGTGAGGCGAAAAACCAGATTTTGGGGTCAATTGACTTCTTTATTTGTATCAATTTAACAAACGTTTCGATTCCAAATTTGGATCTTCTTCAGTGTTCGAAATTCATAGGATTAAAGAGAACTCAGTCCATCAGTCGTTCATAACCGACACAATGTTTCACCACTGTCGTCTCGTAGATGACATACTAAAAACCTTTTCCGCGATATAATAACTAGCGCGACGGCCACTGACAGTCAGTTACTTTAAAAACGTTTGCAAATTGACACAAATAAAGAAGTTAATTGATCCAAAGATCTAGTTTTTTGCCTCACATTGGCCATTTCCTCTCTATTGTATTTATTTTTTGTCGTGCAAACTACGTAGTTTATTTATCGTTTCAATTTCTAGACTAACAAATCGTGTTTATTTCTTTGTTTCAGGTGAGTGTCACACTTTGTGTATGTTCCAACCTAACCAGCGCGCATATTCCAATAAGCGCCCCTCGTGCCACGGGTGCCTAATGAGTAAGTCCATAAGAAAAAATTCAAGATTTGCGTTAGAACTTCTATTTTTTCTCGCGCGGTACGAAAAATTACCGATCAAAACGCTTTTACAAAATTTTATTACGCTAGTAATACGCCTGTCAAATTAAACGTTCTTTATCAGCGCGCTCGCAATTTGCGTGATTGAATGATTTTAAATTGCGGGAGAATGATGCGACCGTTGCGGCACTTTAATATAAAATTATTAGTTATAACGGAATAATTAATTTACGGGCGAGTTTGCGCATACACACGCGCACACACGCACACGCCGTTTCATAATACGATCCAATTGCGCCGATCGCGCGGATCTTGACGTTGATTTTCGACTCGCCGCATGGTGCGCGCCGTTTCTGCAACGCGGCGCGTTCGCTCGCTCGCTCCGGCAATCTTTGCCAGATTAATGAGGTAGCGCCATATTTGGCGGCATTGTGCGCCGAGTGTGAAAAAACTCATTCCCGCCAAATTGTAGCTCGTGAAACGGTCCATTCTGCGTGCGACGTGACCGAAGACGGCGGCGCCTTGGTAATGCACCGAATGATGCATCCTCGCGTCGACTCATTTGTATGTCCCGTCCGTAACACGCGTTTAGCGACGCATCGGTAAGCCCGGCGCTTTTTACGCACCGTCCTCCGGAGTGTGTGCTTCATCTTCCACTTAATCGTCGCTATTTGACCAGGCAATGCAACACCGCGGCGTCGAGTTTTTCCCGAGTAATTAACGAAGCAATCAGCAGTACTAAAAATATTGTATTTAATGATAGACCCTCTCTTTTTCTCTCTCTCTTTCTCTCTTTCCTACTTTCTTCTTAGAGAAGTCCTGACTGGAAACTATAGATTACATTGAGACAAGATAATTGGTCGGACCGGTACAGACTGCTGGAAGCAGCTGCGCCATTATAATTGCAGGCTACCATCGTTCGGCGGAGAAAGAATGTTGGTTGTAATTCGCTCATCGACGTAACCTCTTATTTTTTTGCCAGCAACGGCCTTCACCCCGGCGCCTCTGCAGTAACGTGATACTCGAGAGAGAAAGCGAGAACGTAGCTCTTCTTCAAATTCCCTGATGACGATTTGTATTAATCGGAGAAATTTCGGAAATTCATCAGCGATATATGACTCTCGAATCTATCACGTATGTTCGTAAGTTGCGATACGACGCGTAATAACGCGCGGAACAATTAATTTTCCTTGTAAACGCGTGAAAAAAAAACAAAAAAAACGATTGCGATTTGTATCTGCCGGAATGAAGTTTCGCGCGAGAAAAACCATGCGAAGACGTAAAGAGCTTAAGTTCCGGGCAATCGATCTTCGCTAATGTTCTTCAGACCGGAAGTGTTCACCTTGGCTCGCTGCGCACTTATCGGGCATCTTCGTCCTGTGTCGTTGATAGTTGGAGACTTGGATTGATCTGCGCTTTGCGTTTCGTCGCGCGGCGGCAACTTGGGACAAAATATAATGCCGAGGAAAATGATTGATATCCTCGCGCGAGGATATTTGGCCTCAAATCAAACCGCGCCATATGCACACATATGTTGTTGCAACCTTTCCCGCGCGCGAATTGCAAATTGCAAATAATAATTAACGAGGGACACGCCGTGTACACATATTGATACAATCGATCCGCGCGAAATTAATCAACCGGGTCTCGCAAAAGACAAAGACCGCGTCGCGCGTTTACAAAAAATGACGAAACCCCACGGGGGGTGAAAGGAAAGAAAAAAAAACTTGCGCGCGAGTGGAAATGAGTTAGTTAGCAGTGCCAGACTTACATGTTCCGACTTTTATTCCCGATTTTTACGGTCGCCGCGACGTTTCTTGCGCGCGTTTCGCTCGCTCCTGCACGCTTGCGTTACTTTTAATTTTCGACATAATTTTTTACCCCCATCTTCGGGATATCTCTCGCCGTCGTTTTTCTTCCTTTAACGACTGCGGTCGAACCGCGCATTTGTAATTGACTCGGCGGTCGTTCGGAACGAAGGTGTCGTCCGGAGAACAGACAGGGGCCAATTATTATTCGCCCAGCGCAATCTTTTTGATATTTTATTATTACGCCGCTTTCACTCGGGCTATAACTTCGAATTGGCCCCGCCGGTCTGACGGGAGACGACCTCAGCCTTGAAGAAACTCTTTTTGATGTGCTTGCACACGGTCGGATCTTTGTACCTCGAAGATGGGGGTTGGCGGTCTGTTGTCAGAACAATACCAGGTAATACGACCAACCAAGCTTCGAAATATTTAAAAGATGCCACATAACTCATCCTTCCCTAATTGGCTTGTCCGAACCAATATCTCTCTACCTTTCTCTTCCGTTTTGTGAACTTGGTCTTGTGTAGGTAGACGCTTGCTCGTATAAACGTTTGTTCACATTATCGCCTAAACTCTGCAGGAAAAATTTCGCAGCAATTCAATTTTTAGAGAACTAATATAAGCTTCCTGATATGTTTATTATTTGATTGTGACCTCGCTAATTATATTTATATTTTGAAGTCGCAATGTAATCAATCAGAAGAAACCTTTCGAGCAAGCAGATCGCATTTGTCACTTCACCTTGTCTTGAATATTGTTGTTTCGACAATTGAATTTCCGCCAGCTACGAATTTTTAATTGCGCGAGAAATATTCATTTCAAATGTCGAAATTTATAATTGAATTAGAACTGGATTTATCAGTCGCTCGAATTTAATGCAATTTTTCTTCTCGTCGTATTTACATCGATATCGCGCGTATCGATGCATACGGAAAATTTCGGTCATTCGGCGATAGATCGCGAAGACATAAATCGAATCGATGTCTCGTACGTACGTTGGCTTGTCGTCTACATTTTTCACGCATGCATGACATTGCGACCATATCTCACGATACGATGGAAAATAGGATCGTAACGTCCGACGGTAAAATCTGTGTCCCGCCGGTAGTACCAATCATAGAGTATACGCTTGACTGATTCGCATCGTCTCTCTTAGACTAAGAGTCGAGCGATGTGACGTACTGCCGGAAGTAAGAAACCCGAAAATCAGACGACAGATTGACGATGAAATCGGGACGACAGTAACCTAATTTCAAACGCCAGAAACTTTTAAAAATTTCCACAAACTTTTGGCACCGAGTAGTGTCACACGTTACAAAATATATGTTGTTTTTTTCCAGAGTTTCTTTATCTTTCATTCTTTCATTCGTCGAAATACATTTGTCATTATCTATTAGTTTAAATATTTACCGTCTTAACAAAAAACAATGATAAGGCAGGTCGGTTTCGAGCAAAATAGATGGTCGAATAATAGAGATTATTCGAGAATATATTTCGTTAAATTTAGATATCGGTTTGACTCTGAACAACACTCTGACCTTTTAACCACCTTGGATGGAACCCGGCATAATGTACGACTTTATTTAATTTTGGAAGCGCACGTTTTACCAAGAATGTTTTGCATTTCTATTTCTCCACTTGTATTTTAATATCTGTTTGTAATTTTTATGTATTATCTTTTGTTTCCGTAATTTTTCGCGAACTCAAGTAAGAGCTCGCGAACGTTTCGCATCTTTATTACATTGTAAGATAATTGTCAGGATATTGCAGACACCACTGTTCCTTCAACGACACTTTATTCACTTGTATATTTTACAACTTTTTGCCGCGCGTTATGATCTGCCAAGGAGACGACCGTCTTGGCGGTTCGCAAGCGATTGCCGCGCTCACTCGCTATCTTCCGTATCGGGAATATTCGGCAGACTCGACGTCTGGCGAACGCTATTTACAAACACGCAAAAGCTGCGAGTCACGTGTGCGAATACAAGTGTGAAACTGAAGGAACATTCTAGAATATTCCTTACAATATCTAAATTTAACGAAATATATTCTCGAATCTTTATTATTATCGACCAGTCTCCAAGTCGTACATTACATGCCGCCGGGTTGTATCTAAGGAGATTAAAAGGTCAGAGTGTTCAGAGTCGAACTGATGTCTAAATTTAACGAAATATATTCTCGAATCCTTATTATTCGACCATCTATTTTGCTCGAAACCGACCTGCCTTATCATTGTTTTTGTTATTCGCAACGAGCTGCTTTCTTTTTTTCTCTCGACAATTCGGTTAAAGCGATAAATTCAACTTAAATTCAACGTGAAACACGTGAAATAACCGTCGAGGAAATCGTTCTCGTAAAATACGTGATTTTACCTGCGCGCGGCTTGATTCTTCGAGACTTGCGGAAACCTCGGGATGTAACGCATTAAATGGGGCGCGAGAGTTTAGTACGATTTAATCTGGTTAGTTTCGTAGTTCGCGCGGGGAAAGAAGTCCCTCGGTTCTTGGGTTAAGTGGTTTAGTTTTACGAATGGATGAGATCCGTAAGAGGCAACACTTAATTGGAACGTGCTTGTCCTCTCGTGGAAGGAAACTGCAACCCGCGCGCGCCGAGAACGACTCTCATAGATCTCGCGGAAGCACACTTGAAAGGGCGACATTTCGCTCTCCCGCCCACGATAGTCGAACTCCCAAACTGGATTTCGACTATCGAGTAACGGGGGGGTAGATGAGAGGGGGTATGTAAGAGGCGCTTTTATACAAGTTCGGCTCGTACGTGCATACATACAGTGGGCGACGGAAAGTGCGACGAGTTAGCTCGCGGAAGATCGCGGCTAACCTTCACGTGTGTGTTCTTATACAATATTGCACCTGCTGGATTTGATACTGTTTCCGTCATCACAAAATCCAAGACAAATGCGAAATGGAATTTCTATTTTCCGCGCATCAATCACACGCGAAATATGTTTCAATTCGAATATACGACAATATCTTGGCGTTTCCTTCGCGAGAATTGACGCGTGTAACGTAATGCTTGATCTTCATTTATTTCGTGCAGGTTTTTTTTTACGTTTTATCTGCACACGCACACCGAGAGAGGGATGGCGTAAAATTCCTGCGGTAATTTCTCGCGTTTATTGCGCATTATCGATTGCCGGATTTAAATGTGTGAAATATACGATTTCAAGCGGGATAGGTAGTTGAAGCACTAAATGTGATTATCGGTCGGTGTTTTTGTTTCGCGCCATTGTGCAAACGTGTCGCGATAAGATAATACGTGTGTACGTTCATAATATTAACGGTATCGATTTGTACAAAAGATTCACGATTATGTATCCCGATATTATTTCATGCTCGAGCCTCATCTGCCGCCGCGCGCACGATATCGCGGCCGCATTTTGCATTCAGCCTGGTTTCTTTTATGTTTCCCGAACAACAACAAAATGCGCCGTGCAATCGGGAAACGCTAAATTAAACCGGAAATTTGCAATGATTAATAATTTTATATAATGTAGACGAATTTTCGTGAAAAATTTTCGTTCGCGCGTTGTTGCGCGGTTGTTTGTTTTCACGTGCCGTGCAGTCGTGTGTGCAGTTTGCGATCTTGTTTGTGTGTTTTTAAATCACGACGAATGTTAGCGACCAATGTTCTCGAATTGGTTTTATCACAGTTTGAAAGAAGCAAACAACAGCCCGATCGAAAACGATAATAAGAGCGACGAGAAAGGTTCTCGCTAAGACAACGGGACGTGCGCTCGATATCGACTACTGCTGGACAATAAAGTTATTTAGCGATTAAATAAAAAACAAAATCTTACTCATAAAATCCTGATTTTATCCCGACGTTCATAATAAGATGCTGCGTATTTTATTTTTACGCGAATACTCTTCTATTGTTGCATAACGCAATTAAAGGAAAATATTAAAAAACTTGAATATATTTGAAATGTCCGCTGCAAAATCGTGAAAGCCATTCCCGAACAGCTATTGTCCGATATATATATATAGAGAGAGAGAGAAAGAACTTCCGTTTATATTCGCGCGTGTTTGAAACGCAGATACCCGCGAAATTCTCTAAATCCGCTCAAAAATCGGGAAGGGAGTAAGAGCGGATCCGGCAGAGCGAACCTGCGGCAGAGAAGTGCCGCAAATTATCGCAGTATATCTTACCCGGATAGGAAGGAGATATTCTCGTGGCTCGGGCATCTGCATATGCCCTAGAACATACCGACCACCGTCGTCGGTATCAATTTACCCTGTTCGAGCGCGCGCGCGCAACGTTCTCCGGAGCCCTTCCACGGGCCCGTATCTCAAAAAGCGGACTGCAACGTAAAACGGAAAGAAAGCTCGCGGAAACGAGTCGCGCGCGTTCGCGCGAGGGAGGCGAGGGGCGAGGCGGGGGAGGTGGGATATCATTTTCCTCGTTTCCCGGCGTACACAGGAAAATAGGCCAGGCACAAAGTGCATGCAACGACGGGTTACTTCGATGTATCTCTCGTAAGCTGAAAAAGCGGAGCGCAAGAAATAGCGAAAATAAACGAGACGTGCTGATGAACAGCAAAAAGAGATCAGCGGGCGAGCGAAAAAGAATAAACGCAGTTCTCTCCGCAAAGTACATGAGAGCGTTACGATATTTGTTTGACGTTTCACGTCTGAAAAACGATTTATGTAAGAAAGAACACGAGAGAGATGTGTGTTATTTTTTACAATTTCAAGATAAAGAAGAGGTCTCTTTTTCTCGTTTGTTTTTTTTTTTTGTTTTTTTAGTATCGCATAAAAAACAATTCCGAGGAAGATTTATGAAACGTACATAAGTACGGATAAGTTTTATCGATCAATTTATTATACATATACATTTTGATAAAATGTGAAGTATGATTTTTTTTCGTCGTCTTGATGTGAAAATAACTCTCCTTTGTTCCTCTCGCGAGAAACTCGCGCGAACAAATAGCGAGATGCCGAAGACGATAAGATAGAAAAAAAAAAAAAGAACAGAAAATTTCGTGCCGCTTGAATCTTTTGCAAGTGAAAAGAGAAACGCGAGAAGTTATGAAAATAAGAAAATACTGACCCGGGCTCCGTGATATCGAGCGTTCTTTCTTTGGCATAGATTTGCTTGATGCACGAGTAGTCAAAGAGGATCTATAAACTTCGGTTTCTCGGAAGGCGATTTTCTGTGAATTTGCGCGGAACAGATTAACTCTCCCCCCCCGTTCTCGAAGAGATCTATCGTTTCTTCTTTTCTTCGAAGATTGTCGCGATTTAATCTTTCTGCATATTTAGTTTCAAACGAGCTACGCTGATAGCAGCGAGGCATGTATTTTGAAATACAATATGGATTCGAAAATGCTTTTTTATCAGATAAGTTTACAGACGCGCGAAGACAATATAGTTTTCATTCAGAAATATAATCGTAATGTGAGAAAAGCACGTTACCGCGCGCGGCGAACGTTTGTTTCCTTTTTGTTTTTTTTTTACTCTGAAATATTCCCCGCTTCTCGCGGGATTTCCTCTCGAAACGCGTAATGGTAGATGCGCCGCTAGTCAATCGATGTATGCAGCAGCCCCGGCAGCTTCGCGCGCGGAACCGACTTCACTCGAATTTGCATGCGGATCCTCCTTCTCCCAGGATACCCGTTCCCTGACCGCAGGTTGCTGCATCGACTGGTCAACCTATACTTACTTACGTCATAAAATGTTCCGGCATAAAGGAAGACGGCGAAACCTATGATATACGCGCGCGCGCGCGCTCGCGCAACGTCCTTCGATCGATGCTCTCGCGGTTGGTATCAATTTGCATTTTGTAATATTAACTTTTAGAATCTTTTACGATGGGCACGTTTACGCTATGAAAGGGAAGTAACGCTTTACGAACCAGCGGGCTGTAAGCGACGCAGGAGTGCAAGTAAAACTTTAAACGCGTCACGCTTGAACCGGTCGCGCTTTTATTGCGCGCGCGCGCGCGCGCAGCGGATTTTCGAAAGATATTGTATTCGGCAATGGGAAGAGACAATTTTTCGCGTGTACATTTTTATATCTCTCTCCGCGCACAACCGGATTATATACGAAGACGTGTGTAATCGTTTCCGGAGACTCTCCGGACTTTAGGCAATATAGACCCCTCGTCGTAAACGTCTTGGCCCGAGGTCGAGCGTATTATGTGCCGATCGATGGATCTATTGACCGACCACGGTATCGCATATATAACA
Organism: Pseudomyrmex cubaensis; assembly: GCA_014825685.1. Lineage (NCBI taxonomy): Eukaryota > Metazoa > Arthropoda > Insecta > Hymenoptera > Formicidae > Pseudomyrmex > Pseudomyrmex cubaensis. Next base: position 35,925 of record QVOA01011209.1, on the reverse strand, counting down.
GCGACTTTATCTGAATTTGCGTGCAAACGAGGTTAACCGCCGGGGTCTCTTCTTCCCGAGAGAGCCCGTTTCCCACCCCTGACGGAATGGCCGTTTTCTCTCTGTTGACCGGAGCTCTCGCCGGGTCGTCTTTCTCTCTCTCTGGCTCGACCCATACTTACTTACCCCACGCCGTAAAGTGCACCGATATAAACGAGAGGAAGGCGATGCATACCTACGATACATGAGGCCGAGACTGGGAGAAGCCATGCCGAGGGTACGGTCGCCGGCGAGCTCGTCTGGCTCCCGCTTCTCGTCGGGGCCATTCCTTACCGGGACATTTTTATGACCGACATTCTCACCGCCGCCGCCGCCGCCGTCGCCACCCTCGGCTCGTACAAGCAGCCTCGACGAAAAAATCTCGCCTCGGGTGGAGATGCGCGCGCGCGCGCGCGGCGTAAACAGGAGCCGGCAGGAAACGATTATTTATAACGGGCGATTCTTTAACTCGCGCAGGAATTGCGCGCGCGCGCGAGAGTCCGCGAATCCGCCACCTCTGGTAGTTTCTGTCGTTTTTTGCGTTGTGCCGGCGGCGCCGGGCGGAAAGGACAAGCAATATCGCCGGGATCGTTCTCGCGGCGACGTATCGAATGTACGCGGGCGAATGTCGGAAAGAAACGAGTAATCGATATGGCGCCTGCGAAAGAGAAAGAAAGAGAGAGAGGGAGAGGAGGGGGAACGCTGGTGTTACTAACATTATACATACACGATTCCCGCACAATGCTCGCGTGATAAACCGCTGGTAAGAAGCATACGACGTATACGCCGTACAAGTATTATTTTCAGATATATAGCCGGGATATGAAAGTAAAACGAGAGACCGGTTTCATAAATTTTGTTGGAGAACGTAAGTAATCGAGAGCGTAAAGGCAAATCAATTAAGAATTATTATGTTAGCATGTCCTTTCTTTTTTTTCTCTCTCTCTCTCTTTCCATACTACACGCCGTTTAAATTCATGAAACGATTACAGCTCGTTAGAGTGATATTTAATGAAAAAAGATCCAATGACGTTTGTATTTCGTTACGGAGCTATCACCTCGCAAATGATCACGTTCTACAAATCAATAAGCCCCGGCAGAATGTTTTCGCCGAACTAACAGGTAGGTAAAAGTCTCGGTTTCGATTTGTGAGTCTGATCTTTGATCAAGAAATCGATCTCGACTCATTATACACCGGTCCTCTCATTATCGTGCACACGTTTGTTGTGAGAAATGAAACAGCGGGGTCTCTGCCCACGAGCCTGCACGCGGCGGCGGCTGCACGTCCTAAGGACTTGAGTCACGCGACGTTTTACCGAATGCAATAACGAGTTATTTATCCCCTTTCTGGATCCGGCGCCAATTTCGGAATTAAATCGCGCCCGTTACGACCGACATTATCTAATTACGTTTGCAACAACGCGGACCGATATCGCGCTCGATTAATCTACAGATATCTTCAAATGTTCGAGAAATTGTGCGAGAAACAAATGTTTAAAAGTGCAAACGCGCGAGCGACGCGAGTGATAAACATCGAAAACCAACACGACGCGATATCGAGCACGAAAAGACAAACAATTACAGAATACGCGTATTGCCTGCGAAGTGAATATCCGCGTGTGAGTCCGTAAATGAGTCACGACATGAAATAGAGTCATCGGCCGAACACGCAGTAGTATCCTAACGTGCATGCAACAAGGCGAGCGAGCGGCTCTTAAACGAGACTAGCGCGGAATTTCGCTGAACGCGAAAAAACGGCCGTGGCTGGCGCGACGCGCACGCGAACAAAAAACCCCTCGAAGCGCGGGTACGCGATTGCAGCAGCCGCGTGGAACGCGAATGCACGAGCCACCGCGGGAAAGAGTGCTAATACCTAAATAATTGCCGGCTGAACCTGATATGATTTAATAGCGTTCGCCGTAAAGGGGATGGGCGCGCGACGCGGAGGATGGAGACGGCGGGCGAAGCGGGTGGACACAGAGAACGGCATTCTCTCTTTCTTTCTCTCTCTTTCTCTTTCTCTCTTTCTCGCGTGGCTTGCACGCGGGCAAAAAAAAGGAAAGCGACCGTGGCCGTACGTGGGCGATAAACGCAGCCGCGACCACAGGCGACGTCGAAAATCCTCCTGACCGCCGCTCGGCGTCCCCTCTGCGTCCGACCGTTCTATGAATACTACCGTGTTCGCTCCCTGATCACTTGGAATCACCTGTGCAATTTGTTTTATTGTTCTCAAGTTGGCACTGTACGCGACGGCGCGAAAATTGCTGACGCTACCGGCAGGTAATGTTCGTTTTACGGTTGTTCGACGAGTCGCGGGACAAACTACACGCGGGTTTTGTGTTTACAGGTCGCTTTGAAAACCATAATGGTCATTTGCATGTTTATCGAAAATGTCGCGCAATTTCGACGACTTTTTGAGATCGACACCTGCGAGAGTGATTATGTCTTTTAATTTTTTCTTTAAACACCGATTAAAATTGTACGCGACGAACGAGTCGGAAATTTTTTGAAGTCACACAGAGTGTGAGTGGACCCAAATTCTCAAGTCGAAGTTAAGTGTAATTTTCACTTTGAGAATATTTACTTTATATATTTTTTAGCGCAATGTTTAACGCGTCGTCACCACACTGGTGCAAGTTTGCACTTTGCATGTTTGAAGTTGAATAACTTTCCAGCAATGAGTTGATAAATAATTTAAAACCAGTGAAAATAGGGGTAAAAAACTCTCAGAGATTGAATGGAATTAGTTAAAAACCAGAAAAAAATTCTTCTTAGTGAAAAAAATAAAAAGAACTTTTTGAAAAAAGTCGTGTTTTTCCAATTTTCGTTGGTGCGCATATGTACCAGTGTGGTAACGGGTTAATTGCAATTTAAAAATTGTAATTCAACAAATACCCAATAATTTGTTTGATCACAAGATGGAAATTTAAATTTCTCACTCAATTCCTTGTTCGAAATACTCTGCGTAAAGTCTTAAGATCAATTAAAATTAACGCGTAACGAGATTTTCGCGTCCTTTTATTATCTCTCTCTCTCTCGCGCAAACACCGGTCTCAGACCGTCTCCTTATTGTTATATTGCATTAGTTTATTAGATGACGCCGTCGTCGTGACATCGTTAGTGTAATAAGTTGAAGACGCCTCGGTTTACGTTAGATACACCACGCCAATGTCTGACAGCCACGGCGTGCTAACCATGATGCATGCATGCGTGAATATGATATACCTTAGGTGTACCGGCGCGCGGAGATATATATCTCCCGGCAGTCACGCTTTATTTGAAATATTCACCATTTTCGTGAATAACGCACGCGATCTACGTGCTACGGTAACGTAAGACATATCGGATGGCGACTCCGTAAGCGGTGTTGATATTACGGGAGACCGCCGATTAAATGCAATAACACGCGGACAAGGAGACCGTTGATTAAGCGAGATTTCTGAGATTTGCACCGGAGTCAAGTAGCGCGCGCGTACCGTTAGTGTGTTATCGCGCAAACAATCACTGATTAATTCAATTTCAAATGCTCGTGAAAATGTACAACCGAGTTTTAAGCTCGATACGAGCCAATAAACCGGACGTACGCGTGCAATCATTATTTATTTACTTCTCTTAAACGTGCAAATTAACACACGTGGAAATTCCAATGAAATTTAATTCGAAAATTCTCATTCTAGGGTGTTTGGTTTGCATCTTATACGTGAAATACCCAATCTCTCTCTCCGTGAAAATTTAAAAAAATTCGGATTTCGCTTTCCCCAATTCGACCACCCAGGCCGCAAGATGATTATTTTTCGCAATGTTTAAATATAATTTGAAATACGAAATAACGCATAATTTTCAATCTGCATAGATTACAACAGTTTAAAAGCTCGTGGAAATTTACACCTAAATATATATCAAGTCGATACGAGCCAATAAGCCGGATGTGCAATTATACACATGTATTTATTTACTTCCCTTAAACGTGTAAACTAAAATACACTGGGAAATTCGAATTAAATTTAATTCGAGAATCCACATAGAACGCTTGCATCTCATATTGTATATGAAATACAATTATCTCCCTCCCCCACGTAAATTTAAAAAAATCCATTGCGAAAAAGATGACCTTTCGGACAGAAGTCGAACTCGAAGAGCTCCGCGCAAAAATGTGAATTTTTGAATAAAACGTTTAATTCGAAGTTTCACGTGTATTAATTAACGCGTTTCATTCCCACGTGTTAATTAATTTACACGTTTAATTTAAGAAAAAGTAAACAAATCTCACATTATTAGCCGTCGGACATTTCTTTTTTTTTTTTGTTCAGAAATTCAGAAATTGATAATTTTACACTCGCAAGAGTAAACAAGACGAAATACACGGGGCCGCGGCGAACCTCCTAACAATTACTAGTCTCTCCGGGGCATTGTTTTTCTTACGAGCGTCTATAAAGTCTCAATTTCTCCCGCAGTTAAGTAGCGAAGTTTCCCGGAGTTCATTTCGTTTGCAAGAGGGAAAGGATGACTTTCCGCTTGCCCGGACCCGGAGTAGTAGCTTTTGTACTCGAGAGCTACTACGGCAGTCGCTCTCATTTAATGTTTACCGGGTGATATCCGACGAGTCGGCGATACTGCCGAAAGCGGGGAGGGGAGGGGGGGGACGTTAGCGTAGTGGTGCCGAGCGATAATTCGATCGTTTCTGACAACAAAGAGCGTGTCGTTATACTCGCTGTCGTCGTCGTCGTCACGGTCACGTACGTGCGCGTTGATCTAATCAAACGGACGGGCACGCACAGCGGGGGAGAGAAAGAGAGAGAGAGAGAGAGATGCGTTTTCGCGATACGACGCGCACAGAACTCCCGCATTTCTATCGTTGAGAAGATAGGAAATAGATATACGCGAACGAGGAGGGAGAGATAGGGAGAGAGGGAGGCGCATCCACTGGGAGCATCAGACCGTAGGAAAGAGACAGAGCGGATCCGATTTGCCGGATCTAGGGTTACTAAATACTCTACACGGCGCGGAGAGTCGAACCTCGAGGTATTAGCAGGTAATAATATCAGGTAACGAGCATCGGTACGGTAGCTCGTATACTGACAAAGCGGAAAGGGAGAGAATCCGAAGAGCGCGCGCGAATCAGAGCGCTCGTTGTGTTCTCCCGCGAGAGAGGAGAGAGAGAGAGAGAGAGAAAAGCGAGACGAGGTTTGTGTGCGACGCCTTAAGTCTTGCGTTACTGACTTCGTCGTTTTCCCTGTCGCGTAAATTACTCGGAGCACGTTCGGCTCGCAACGATCAGCTCTTCCGCGCGAACGAGGTTCTTCTTCTTGTCAGCACTTCCCGTTGTCGCGCTTCCCAGTTGCGGATACGAGCGGTTTTACGCGCGCGATCACAATTAAGTCCGTTCGATGTTAGAAGCGCCGTCGTAAATCGCGCAATTGCCGATCGGATCTCGATTGGCAAATCATCAGTTTATCGCGAACGAAAATCGCGGTCGGTTAAATTGAATTTGACTCGCGCGCTTCCCAGCTCGCGGCGTGCTTGTATTCCCTCATCGACGTTTCTTTTTCGTATCGCGCGATCGTCTCAAGCGGCTTTTAATGGATTAGTGTCGCGAATCTCGTTCGCGCGGAATTAATGACACGGAGCAAATAAAAATCGGCCGAATGTAAATATCTTGTTTATGAGAGCGCGGGGATACATGGTCGACCGTGACGAGTATCTCACTCGACAATCGCGCGCGAATCGGCGCTCGGACGTGTATAGTTCGGCGCGAGGAAGTATAGTTGCGCGCTCGGCGGCTCCCCGTAATCTGTTTACGGATAAAATATTCCATGGAGAATTACATGCTGACGGGGGAGAAAGCCACTAATGGCAGGCAATGAAAAGCGCGATTCCCTCGGAAGCCCCCCCTTCATAAGTCGATGATTTCGTTTCTGCCGACGCATGCATATGCAAAGTGCGAGATGCAAAATTTAGCGCAGAGGAGCGCGCGCGCGCGCAGATCCTCGTAACGGTCTCTCTCGCGGTTGTGCATGCGGTAGTAACGATACGCAAATGATCTCTCCTCTCGACTCGATTTCAGGATACTGCTGTATAAACTGCCGTATATCACATTAGATCTTATTGCCTTAAGTATGGCTGTGTGTTGCTGCGCCGCGTAAACGTCGGCGTGATGTTATGACATTAAGCGCCACCCGTCGCGCACGTCGTCTTCTCACATCCGCGCTAAGTCGTGTTGAATATATCCGGCAATCAAGACCGACGAACTGGCGGGCGATGCATCCCCCACCTGGTTATTGTAACATATCCGGTCTTTCAGTCTTCATTTCTATTTTTCCGATACGCGGATGCCGCTGTCGATAAGTAAAATTGTGTACTTTTTTTTTGTTTATCTCTTGAAAATCATCTCCCTGAATTTTTTTTTTTTTTTTCTATCGGAAATCATATTTCTGAACGTTTATCGTCCGTAGCTACCTAAAAATCAATACCGCGCGCGCGCGTGTGTGTGCGTGCGCGCAGACATTTGTTTAATATTATATTTTTGTATTTATCTTTTTAAAAAAAAGCGTCGAATTTAAATTAACAGTTAATCCCTCTCGGATTTCACGTTGTGCAACAAATAAACCGATGCGCAATCCGGAAAATAGCGCGCGCGCGCGCGCGCGCGTGAACAGCTCTTTCCTTTTGACACGGCCGGACAAAGCGAGCGTTTTGCGAGCGCCAAAGAGTTTCCAGTTTACTACCGGAAAAACTCGTTTTACCAGACAGCGGAGGGGGGAGGGGAGGGGGAAGCGGAGGGATGACCTTCAAAGAGCACGATCGATACATATACTCGAGAAACGTCAAAGGGCGCAGTGGCGCGCGGTTGGGGCGAGAGAAAGTCGCACGCGGAAACGCGCGAGAGACGAGAGACGGTAGTTTGGCGAGGATTGGCGATGATAGACGACGACGTGCACGGAGGGGACTTTGCTTGTTCCCCGCGAAGTCCCCGGGAAATAGCTATCGCCCGATAAGTATCGTCGATCCACCTGCGCCATCGCGGTAAGAAGACGATCGAGCCGAGTAAGGAGATCAAATCGATCGATCCCGGCTTTTATTTCCTCCGCGCCTTGTCTTCTTCTCCACTTCTGTGTGTGTCGCTTTCTCTGCCCTTATACATTTTATTAACGTCCATTTATCCTGCCGTTGAAGTTTACAACTCGGCGAACTCTCGGCGCACGACGACACACCGTCGTCGAGTCGAGTCCATTCGCTTCGCACGCGGAACAGAAAGAGATTCGACCTCGAGAGGCGCGCGCTACCGGTCGCCGAAGTGCTCGAGCGCACTCGTATTTCACCGACGCCCATTCCCCAGACCCGGGATTTTCGTTCTGATCTTCGTCGTTTTCAACCCTACGTCCGTTTTTCCGGAGCCAATAAACGACGCGCGCGCGCGCGCTCTAAACTCGCTACCACACTTGAGTTTAATTGCGCGCAGTTAGGTAACGAACGATGTAATCCTCGAGCTCTCTCTCGGCTTTCGCGAGCTCTCCTCGCCCGTCGAAAGATGAAGCGCGACCGCGACTTTAAAGCTCGAATCGCTATAATTCCGGATGGCTGATTCAATTAAGACAACGGTTTCGCACGCTGTCTAAAAGGCGGGCTAAAGACCGCCGGACGGGAACGAGGCGGTTCTAAAGGGGATGTGTCTGAGTGTTAGTAGCTTTCTTGGTGCATGCACACGCTGTAATGGCGAACTGACTGCTCGGCGCCGGGGCTGGGTTCGCGGACGTGGCTCCGGAATAGAACCGGCTCGGTGGTTTTCTTGCGGCAAACTGCATTGACCGAGAAGCGCCGCCGGCTCGCTTCGGTGCCTACACGTCCGAATCATCGGCGCTTGATAGGGAACCGCCGGCGGAACGAGAGAATGATGGGCCGGCTGTGCGGCCGTTCGACCGGATATGCGCGGGATGCAAAGTAGAACGACCGCGCGAGCAGAGCGTTGGTGAATTCACGAAGAGGAACGACGACCGGCGTTCTGGCCGACTCGCCAAAGGAGAGTCTGCCAAATCCGCCGTTTGTTTGCCCATCGATTCGTCCATGTCAGAAACCCCCAGAACTGTGCAAACTCCCGAGGAGAGATGCTCCCGGCCGCGGTTAGTCGAAGAAAATTGCAGCATCTGCGGTATTGCCGCGATTTTCGCATCGGCGAGAAATCAAATATAATATATGTGTCTGTATCTTTATTCGATTTTTAATTATATTGACACAGACATTAGCTTTGCCGGAAGAAAGCGATTTTCTATTCAAGTACGTGTAAAATGTATTGCGAGAAACGGCAATTTTCTCACTGATGGAGCGAATGCGGTAGTTAATTACATCGACAGACGCAATTATATAATGAAAAAAAAAATAAACATACTATATCGTTTTGTTTATCTTCAATCAACTTTCGAACAACAAAATGGACACAATAGAAGCGGACATTTAAAAGATGCAATTCGTCGTTCGCGTCGATTCGTCTCATGTCTGAGTGAACGCGCCGGCGGAGTCGGTGTTAATGACATTAAGATACCGGACAACCGATTCTCGTTAAAAAGTTTCGATTAAAATGAATCCTTTTAGCGCGAGCGTTGCGTCTTCGTCTGTCCGGATCTTCGGCTTCTCTCTTCAAAATGGGCTCGGTCGCCCGGCCCTTACGTCGAGCTTGACAAAAAATCTAATTAGAAGTGGATTAAAATTTAATCACTCGCTAAAGGAACTTATCCTGGGCGTTATCGGTGGGTGGTGTCCTCTTCATTTAATTGTAGCCCTGCTGTAGCTCGGCCCCCTCCCTCCTTCGCTCTTTCCGGTTTCACCCGTATCTCTCGATTATACCAGACTTCGTTTTTTTTTCTCTCTCTCTCTCTCTCTCTTTTGCCCCAGCGTACTCTTCGTCTCCATTTTCTCCGTGAACCCTCGGCACTTTTTCGAGCCACGATCGGGCCTTCGTCGGGCAACAATTTACTTTGCATAGACATTAAACTCTGTTACTTAATCGGGCTACCGTCGTCGTCCCACCTTAAACGCCATGGATGGCAACACTTTCTTGTGCGTGGGTTGAATCTAAAGGCTCCCGACTCTGCGAACTTTTCTCGTCCTTCTCCGGGGGAGTAATCCCCTTTTCTGGCCCCCGGTCGTGCCGATGCGTGCGCAAAACGAGGAAGAAAGAAATTCACTTTTCGCAAATTCCCTCGGCGCACGTGATTCGAAAATGGGGGCGCGTTTATGGAACATACGCGCGTGTCGGGTTTCACATTGCCGTTTAGCGCACGATCGCTCGTTTTGATTTTCTGCGAATCGAGAGAAAGAGAAATTGGATATCAAAGTTGGTTATTAAACAAAATACCACACTCTTCGCTAATTTACTCCGCCATAGCAATCACTTTTCACCTAACTTTTCATTTTTTTTTACACGCGCAATTGCGCATATTCGTTCACACAGTCGGCAATTAGAGCCCGCAGCACGGATTTTTTCATACTTGGATTCGTGACTGTCGAGATTCAACGATTGCGATTATATTTCAAAGGCAAAAAATTAGCGGCTGTTACATGGTTCTCAATCGCGACGTAAAATTATAGGTACGGCGTGTGCTGCTGCAATTCAAACATACTTACTTCACGTGACCTTCGTTATCTACGTGAAGTTTCTTAAGCAACCGGGTCAGTCCTCGGCGCATCAGCGACGCCGTTTCCGTACGAGAATCTCATCTCGCCGGCGCTCACTTGCACCGGATAACGAGAGAGTAATTGGGGAGAAGATTAGATTCCGCTATGGGGGCCGAGAGTGCGCGCATTCGACTCGGAGACTTACGCGCTGTCCCGTGCAGCCCTTCCGGTAAAAAGATGACCTCGTTACACTGTCGCTTCGCCGAGTATATACGGTTCGCGGTAACGGGTTAGTGCGGCGCGTAAGTGATCTTCCTGACCGGTGCTGCCGGTAACCGTCTCCGACCGAGGGCGGATTCCTCACGGGGGAATTCTCCGGTATATAGGCACGAAGTGTAACCTGACTCTCTCTCTCTCTCTCTTTCTTTCTCTATCTCTCTCTCTCTCTCTCTCGACCTCCGCCATCAAAGATTCAGTTGCTCTCGCACGCACCTCTGCGGCTCGCCCACGACCTCACGCCGACCCCAAATCCTGACCCCTTCGTTTCGTGTCTCGCGACTAAACCCGACGTAACCGCCGTGCGCTATTATACCGCCGCTGTCGTCGTATCGATCTCGGCGCTTCCTAATCCGATCTTCCTCGCACCTATTAATTTCGCAGCCGCGATAATGCTCACGCGATATCGCGCAAATGCATTGCGTAACGTCGCCAAGTCGCCCTCTCGTGCCTCTAACTCGCTCCCGCTTTCCCGAGGAGCGATAAGTTCGATGTTGTGTAACACTATGTAAGGGGCACGATACTTTGCTCCCGCGCGCGCGCACACTCTCTCTTGGCTTTATTAAATATAAAACTTATACAATGCGCATGCACTTTGACATTATCGCGAGTGCGATCGTGCGAGTCTTGAAATTAGTGGAAATTACAAGACCGCTGATTGCATCGCGGTATTAAGTTTTCCGACGTCGATGATTATATAATGACGTCGCAATCTTCTTTGCGATTATATTTCGAAAAGTTTTTCGAAAGTTTTTTACAAAAATCGTGTTTATACGCGCGCGATCGGTGATAAGAACCTCCGGTATGTTTTCCTTAAGGAGGTGGAATGTAATAACGCTAATATTTTCGCGTGTCAACGTAAAATGATATTGTCTTTAAAATGAAACGTTCGCAGACACTTCTTAATCCGAGCATAAGCGGAGCTTGTCGTGTCACGATAATCCTATGGAACGATAGAGGGTGCGAACTCCCCGAAGTTGAATATACAAGGAAGGGTAATTAATTGACAAGCCTTATCCGTCAACCGCATGTTCGCTAATCCTTCCGCTGTCAACCCTGAAAGCTTCTTAAGGAGATTTTTCTCTAAAATCTATTTAGTACTAAAATTAGCTTAGTATGTATATTCCGGAGTCTCTATTATTGAAATATTTTATAATTATATCATACAGGGTGTCTGAAAAATTTTAAAAAAGCCAAAACGTGTAGAAACAGACTAAGTCAATCTGAACAGAAAAGTCATTTACAATTTTGCAAAATTTACAATATTTATTGAGTTATTAATTAATTAATGCGAGCCAAGAAACAGACTGAGTCAATCTGAACAGAAAAGTCACGTACAATTTTGCAAAATTTACAATATTTATTGAGTTATTAATTAATTAATGCGAGCCAATGAAAACCGATGATCCGAGCTCTGTAGACGTGTATCAGTTGCAAAGAAAAATTACTTGTCTCATGCAATGTTCTAGCAACGAAAAACAGAGTAAACAAGCGATGTGTCACACAGCTTCTTGTGATCAGCTGATTTTCACGGTGATACAACTGAAAATCATACAGAATCCGTATCATCGCTTCTAACGCGTTCATTGGCTCACATTAATTAATTAATTAATTAATAACTCAATAAATATTGCCAATTATCACTCGCATTAATTAATTAATAACTCAATAAATGAATTGCAAATTAAAGGAGATTTTGCTGGTCAGATTGATTAAACTGTACCTTATATTTGATATTTTTGCGGCGTGTTGTATTAACATTTGAAGATGTTTTTCAGGTTTGAACCGCGTTAGTGTCATTTTTATACCGAAAAACATTTTCAAATGTTAACTGTATCTTTGTATTTCGGCTTTGTGAAAATTTTTCAGACATCCTGTGTACGCGATATATAAACAAAAAGATCGTAAAAGCAACAATAACAAAGTATCAACTTTAAAACAGGTACAAACGACGATCAGTAGCAAAAACTGTTTTATCAAACATGAAATTATTTTATAATTACGCCAACACATATTCGCTTCAAGTTGTCTCGTCCAAGAGAATGAAAACGACAGAGTTCGAGGCGTGGGTGGTCGGCAAGAAAGTCGCGAATTCGAGGCGCGAATACATCACTGAGATCCTGTGCGTGTAAACAGCCTGCAGCCTGCAGCGGACCACGAATTAACTCTCTCTCCTGGAGATACCCGAAGCTACCGTTGACTTATTCTCCCAGAGGGAATTCTCGAGTAGAAAAACAAGATTATCCCCCCCCTGCGGGATATAAAAAAGAAGCAGCCCCCCCGCCATCGTTCTTTCAGGACGGCGCCACTTCGGTGGGATATCTTTCCGCTGCAGAAAGTGATACTTCGATTTCGTGATAGTTACCGAACGAGATACCAAGAACACGCGCGGGCCTTTATCTCGTTGATTTATTCACATTCCGATAATATCGATAATTTATCCATGTCCGATCTATCTTCTCTTGGTTTGATTTGTAAAAAAAAAAAAACATTATATATTTTTCTTGTACACACAAAATGTTTCTATAAAAAACAAGATTTTATGCTAAATCGAAAACTGCACGATTTGTTGATTGATGAAACTGAACAACGTACGGCTTTTAAATAAAATACAAAACTCGGTGTGCGAAACACGAACGCCGTGCTATGCGTTTCGATGGAGCGTAAAAAATAATACTCATAAAACATTGCTCACATCGTTAAAAGCGAGCCAGAGCCATTTGGAAATTTCAAGTGTGCGCTCGTGGTGGAACTCGAATAATTGGCACTGAAAAAGAAGTTTTGCCACATCGAAAAAAAAAAAAAAAAATGGTATCTGCTGCCAATTAGATTTTTTAATTATGGTTCATCGTTCACGTGTACACACACACGATATTCGCGGCGGCGTCGCCCGGCCGAATGCGCGTTGCATCATGCAAAAGCGGAACATCGTTTGAAAATTTCGTCTTTCGGCGGCGCGCAAATCAATTTTTCGCGCACTCAATTTCTCGTAAATCGCAAAAAACCAGTTTGTTGCGCTTTATAATAAAGTCATTAAAACTTTTAGTTTAATCGCGCAAATTACGCAAAAATCCTTTAACTGTCTGTTAAATGTCACACCCACGTTATCGAGATTAAAAAAATCTTGAAAGTACGCGGAGAAGTTGGCAAAGAGAGAGAGAAAGTAGGAGAGAAAGCTCCTTATGTCAAGAGTAGTTATTTCCGAAGAAGTCGGAGGCGCTTAAGTTTCAAGGAGTCAACATCGTGCCCCCTTTGCTCCCCCTTCCCACCCTTATCTTTTTCTCTCGTCGGGGTGCTTATTTAAAAATCTCGCCGCAGCGATTCGGTACGGCAGCTCCTGCGAGACTTTGCTCGCAAGTTAATGCAATGCGAGAACGGAAAGCGCCGCGAAGACAGCGCGCGGGTAGAGGGGGGGGGGGCGAAGAGTAGTTCCGGGAGTGTCTTCTCTAACTACCTGCGACGAATTAAGGGAGGCCAGGAGCGAAATTAAAAGAGTACCCGAGAACTCGAGGGGTTCAGCACGTTCCAATTATTTGCACGAGGCGCGAGGACTGTAGAGTCGACATTTTTTCTTCGTCTTCTCTTTATTTCCCCGGACCAGCTTTCGCCGTCTCATTTTCTTCGTTTGCCGTGTGATACGGACGTGCGACGGGGAGGAGAAGAAGAAGAAGAAGAAGAAGAAGAGCAAAGGGAATTATTTTGGATTACTTTTTGCGCCCGGCTTTGGCGTGCTGCAGCAAAAGAGAAAGAGATAGCGGGACAAAACGAGACATGGAACTCACGGAACTCAATACGACGCATAAACTACGCGAGAAGGACCCTCGCGGAGCGAGACGAACAGCGGGCAGGAATTTAATTTCATTAGCCAATGAATTTCTTAGTAAATCGCGTGTGAGCCGCTTGATGTAGGATCCGGGATCCAATGATATAGAAACGCGGTATATCGCCCCGTGGAGGTAGGAAAAGAAATTAAACGACGAGAACGTCGAGAGAGTAGAAGGGTGGGAGGGAACGGGGAGTAGCGGAAGGGCAGAGCAAGGCGAAACAGAGAAAAGTGCACGTGGAAAGAGAAAGGCGATGGGAAACGTTCCGAGAAGAGGATACACAGAGGCTCCCGACGCAGAGAACCAGTTCGACGTCGATCTGTATTTACGCAATGTGAAATTCTCGCAAGATACCGTCCGAGAAAGAAGCAATTAGGGTAATGGCTACGTTGCTGATTATTTTTTATTTGAATTTTCCGTGACTTTATCCCCGCGCGAAATTATACGCGGGAACGTACATACGTGTCGTGACAGCGAAAAGCAACGTAATCTTGCCACAAAAGACTTTGCGTTCGGCCGGAAAAAAAAAAACAAAAAAAGCATTACGGAAGGGCGCGGAATGGTTTTTTTCGTAACAAACCGAGTGGCTGAAGCCACTTTTGCTCCCTCTGTATAGTCGATTTCCCCGCTGCGCGATCGTTAAAAGTCGATATCTCGGGAAAAAGAAGCGCCGGAACGTAAAACCCGTTAAGTGCAACGTTATTCGAGCATGGAGAACGTTCGGGAGCATCGGCGGCAGTTATACGAGTCATATAGCACCCGGCGAAAGCGAGGGGAAACCTCCCCGATCGTTTTCAGTCCTCTTTCGAGTACCGGAAAACGAGACTTTGATAGCGGCGCAATTCGAAAACAATCGCGACATAAGTTACGTCAATCTGCGACGTCTCTTTGCGCCAACTTCTCTTCGCGCACAACAACTGCGCATTGTCGCGCGTTCTCGCGAAAGAAACTTTTTTTTCGCTGCGCGCGCGAATTAAATTTGAGATTGTCCTTTCTTCCCCTTTGCACAACCCCTACGACACTCTCCTCGCGGCCGAAATCGATCGAGGCTTTTTCTTACATCGTCGCCGTGAGTGATCCTGACATTTCCTCGAACTAATATCCACGGGAACGGGCATCGGCTCCTTGCGGATAAATGAGAGCGTGTTAGTCAGCAAAGGACCGAAGACCGAAGGGTGTACCCCGGGGGTAAATGAGTGCGAGAACTGGCCACCGAGAGCTGGCCAGTGGGGGTTACAAACGATCGGGCGAATCGCCCGCATTAGTCTTAGTCAGAATCAGAGATAAGCCAAATGAGGGATAGCCGCATGAAAAACATTGGCCCGTCACCGCGCAACCGGATTATTCACCAGCTGCAAACTCATCTGAATAATTTGCGCGTCGAGGCCTATTGCGGATCAAAACGTGTGATAATGGGTAACCAGATCGGGTGTAAAGCTCGAAAGAGAGAGAGAGAGAGAGAGTCTACGTGTGCCGTGCCCATCCCCCATTTTCAATTTTATTTCTATTTTTACCATCTGTATAAAGTATGTTTTACGATCGAGAAGATACTTTTGTGCTACTGCTCGTAAACTGCGCGCGAGAATGGAGGAAATAGAAGACGTATAAGAAATTTTAGCTTTATCACGTGTTTATTTTAACAGATACAAATAGAATCTATCGAAACAATGCGAAAAAATACATAGGATATGCCAGCAGAGATAATAAATTTTTCCCTCAAAGTTACGTGTGCGAGCGCGCGATTGATGTTATTCTTGACGGCGTAACTTTCACGATTATTTTATAGGTACGTGTAACGTCGACAGAACAAATCTTCGAGACGTTTTCGGTCCGAAAAGCTTTTTATTTGAGGGAATATATGCGGAGGGTATGAAAAATCCATCCAATACCATTATCTAACGTCACCAGACGAACGCCGCCGTTAGGAAACGGCGATATTTACGATCTCTACGGTAGATGAAATCGAAGGTTTCGCGAAAAGTGAAGGAGGAGGGAAAAATCCTTCCGCGCCGCGGAAAAATCCACTACCCCGTGCTGCTCGCGTGATATCCGAGGATTCGATGTTTCGTGTAATCTAAGAAAAAGGGCTCCTCATAATTCCTCTTAGCCCAAGTTTGTCGAGACCGTCTCCTCTTTTCCGCGACGGATCGACAGTCGACGACCCATCCATTCGGACCACTCCGCAAATAACGTCATAAGATAGACCATCGGGAACGTTCTTCCGCGCGTTATATACCGGGTGTATAAAATATGGCTCGGAGACTGGAAGCGATCGGCGTTCTCATACAATAACATCCGCGGATCTCTTACGGCGAATCCGCCGGCAAAACCTCCGACGAATGTGTGTGTGTGTGTGTGTGTGTGGGAGGAAATGTGTGAGGGGAGAAAATGGCGTAGGTGAGCTATCGGCGATTCCCGAACATAAATCGACATGTACTTACCGAATTGCTTCCGAATCGTTTCTTTATATCCCCAGTTCCCCGCAACTCTGCTCCTCCCCCCTCTCCCTCTCTCCTTCTTCTTCTTCTCTTTCTTCTATATCCGCGTTGTTCTCGGAATCCTGTTAACTCGTTACGGACACGAACGGTTACGCGCGCACCAAGTGTTTTATACGAGTTGTGACAAATATCGCAGCGATATTTTTTCACCAATTTAAAAAAAAAAACCTGTGACAGTTTTGATAAACGATAAAAAAAAAAAAAAAAAAAATATTTTGATAACTCTTTTGTGATAGTTTTTAAAAGCATCGATTTAATCAAGCACGCTAATATGACGGGCAAAACGCGAAAAATGTGGCATTTAGAAAAATTAATAGACGTAATTTGTTTTGTTTTTAAGCTTTGACGAGTGCAAAGTGGAGATCGTGAAATCAGTGAAATTGTTTCTAATATTGATTCGCGAACTATAGGATTGTGATAGTATACGCGTACACGATATATGTATAGAATTTCGTTTTGAATTATTGCAGTCGACCTTTGAAGGGGTTTATATACATCCCTCCCTTCCAACTCTTTACTCAGCTGCTTCTCCAAAACCATGGTCTTCGAATACGGTCGGCAAATATTAGACTTCGAACAAATATGGAGAGGGGGAGTTCAAATAAATGTACTACTATTGGTGCTCCGAATTGGTCATCGAAAAACATCGCCGACCGGGCACACTTGTGCTTTCTCATATTTATGTGATCTCCATCGAAATGTAATTTCGCTTTTATCGAACGACATTAAATACATCATTTTTTTTTTTTTTTTGGTTTAAATGTGTATAAATTTCCTACAGCTTAAAATCGAATGATTGCAACGTTCCGCGTTGAATTTCCACTCCGCCAATAATTCATTTCGCGATTGACCGACGCAGAGATGGAAAGAGAAAGAGAGAGGAAGAGAGAGAGAGAGAGGAGGAAAGACAGAGAACGGCGCACAATAGAAATAACTTTCTCAACGTCGCTAAATAATCGAATCCGGCCGCGGCTCCGGAACGCTTAGGCTTTCAATCAAAGGACTTTTTCGGCAGCGGCGAAACTATCTGCCGGTTGTTGAGCATCGAATACCGGCATTCGCGATCGCTTTGCGAGGCGCGCAGTGATTGATTCGTCTCTCCGCTGCGAAACGCAGCCACGTTAAACGTACGTGTACACATACCATCCCCGTGTGCGCGCGGGCACACGGTCGCACGCTCGGGATTCCAACCCTTCTCCCCTCCCCCTCCTTCCCCGTTGGAAATGAAACTTCGCCGCGGCGTCGACATTCCCTCGGTGCCTTTATTAAATTGGAATTTAATTGCTCGGCCCCGCCGCGCTCCATTACGCCGTATGTATCATGCGCCGATGCAAATCATACGACAGACGCATGTCGCGAGTAGTGAGTATATATGTGTACAACCGAGTCGCATGCCGCGTGTGGTTCGCGCGCACTGATTTTTTGCAGTTAATTTCACGCAATTTCAACACGCGCCAGAGTACACGTTATTTACACGTTAGAACAGAGAACTATCATTCCGTCGGTCGCTGCATTGTAGCACGCGTTATTATAAACTAAACGCGCACGCGCCCACAATTTTGATCGCATATCGAACACGCCGCATTATCGAAGCGCCAATATAAAGACCGAGATGATGAATCGCGAGTAGTTAAGCGAGTAGTCGAACAAGAAGCCTCGCGACCGGATAAGTGCACGAGCATTGAACCTGGTCTAAGGCGATAGATACGCGTGACTCTCTCCCTTATCTTATCTATGGGAGCTCGAACGAGCACAGGAGGAGAGAGCCTCGGTGAGGGATCCCGAATGTTTTGCTCGTTCCACATCATTTGTGCGGGTAACCAACGGAATTAGGAGTCGTGGGAGAGGCGGCGGGACGGCAGTAGAAAGAAGCGGGCAATCTCGGCCCGCGCGACAGGCGACTCTCTCGAAGCTTCCGTCCATCCAGTCTCTCTCTCTCTCTCTCTCTCTCTCCATTCTCTTTCATCATCCCCCGGAGAAAGAACGCGCTGCTTCCACTCACGGTCCACCTCCGCAGATCCTTTTCAAGTAGCGTCGTGATGAAAAACACGGTGGCGCTGGAGAGGAACTTCCTTCCATCGACCAGGAGGGAATTTCATTAACGACCTTATCCTACCTACTTAAAAAAACAGAGAAGGTTTCGGAGACCATGGCGAGCGAGGAGAATGACTGAACCCACGAAGAAGAAGAGACGCACTTAGCCTCACGGACTTTGAGCGAGCACGACGAGGGAAAGGAATTACAGGCGAAAGGCTCTCGGGAGAGAGGACGAGGATCGGTGGATTAGAGACGAGCGTGTGTGCCACACAGAAGGGCGGGGACCAGAGATACACGCGGATATATCCTCGATTCTGGATAGCGGAAGAGACGCAGAGAGGAGAAGTATCACGGGCGGCGAGGTATCACTCTCTCGGTGTCTTGGAGCGTAATCAACGCAGTTGGCTGAACAGTTCGCCACTGTAACTGCGCGCGATTTCCCGAGCAACGGCCGAGAGAGAGAGAGAGAGAGAGCCGTTGCTCGCGCTGGAGCAACCCCGTAATGCGCCCGGAGTTCCTCCTCATCGCCGGTACATGCTCGCAGTCAATCTCGGGCGCCATCTGCTCGCTGAGTCGTCGTCGTCGTCGTCTGCGAGAGTCAAAGTGGCGAAACCCATCCGTGATTACCGAACGCGACCACTGATGCGACTTCACGGCGTACGTTCCCGACCAACTATTTCGAACTGGCGCGCAGTATACGTACGTATACAGCTCCGGGCGACTCGGCTGGGTCTCATCGACCCAGATGTCTGACGGTGCGCGAAATACACGAAAGATAGTGTACTTCCTGCGTTCCTCCGCGCTCTACTGTATCGCGAAGAATTTATTGACTTCGCGACTTGGCGCTTATCAGTCAACACGACCGATAAGCGTTTCGCAACACAACACAAGTTATTCCCTCGTGTATATATATATATATATATATATATATAACTTCGTGTTAATACCGAAGGGAGAATCGGGGCGGCGGACTCCGAGGATTTATACGAATACCGGAGATGACGAAACGGTCACGCGTCCGAATGGAAATTAAACAGAACGTGATATATACGGAGTCCTTAGGTCCCACGAGCGAGATGGGTTCCCTCGCAAATGGAGGGAACTCTGTCTCTCTACGCGGAATGGAAGCGGACACGATTTCGCAGTGGCCGCGGACACCGGATCGCGCGTGTCACACGCTGATGCGGAAGAGAGCGCGAAGCGACATCGGCCATCGCCAGTGTGTCCCGCGGAAGCGATGATTCATCCGGGAAAAATTTCCAGCCTTGCACATTTTTGACGTCGTTTGCATCGAGTCACGATTGATGACCGCGCATCTGCCGGTCGGATCGCGCGCGCCACTGTCCATGATCGACGGGCGGCTGCAGCTGAAGAGGAAAGCGGGATTTGATAAAGGGCGAGCTTTTTATTGCGCCATCCAGCGTTGTGATATTTCTCGTAGATGCGTGTTCTCGTCATTACTGTCACGTCGACCCTTCGTAGCTCTTTTGTGGCGAAGAAACGTGGCGAATGTCCCATTTTTCATCCCCCCCTTATCGCCTCTTCGTTTTCGAGACAATCCGTCGCGAAACGCAACGTTCTTTCTTTTATCGGAAGACGGGAATAATTTATTTGCTTACGATCGCGCTTTCCGATGAACTTTCCTTCTCCGCAACGTTCGAGCTAATTGAATTCCGGTTGAGTGAGTCAACAACAACCTTCCATTGTGTTACGTAAACCGGCTGTTAAACTCGCTCAAAAATCTCGCGAATGCGCTTATTAACGTTGTCGCGGCGGTTAAATCCCTTTGCGTCAAGTTGCGAAATGCCGCTTTGTTGCGTAAGTTTAATCAGCGTTATTACTTACTTGAGAGTATAAGCTTCTTGTCATAATGGCTGCGGTCTTAGATATCTTAATGACTCTCCATTCTCTCGAATTGTTTTCACGTCACTGTGGATGCATTCGGAAGTAACTCTCCGAGCAAGCTGTGTGATACGACTTGTGTCGCAGCGCCAACACAACTTCTAAACTTGGGCCGCGACTTGCCGGAATTCTGGAACTCGCTTCCGAGGTTTTGTATTCGCTCTGCGGATAAGATCGTGCTTTGTTAACTATATTACTGGGCGCGCACGTCGCGTTGTTACGCGCTTGTGTGTGTGTGTGTGTCGTGTGCGTAACACAGTCATTAAACCTCCTTTGAATAATTCGATCTGGAGCGTCACAGTTAAATTTTACGTAGAGACAACAGTTGTTGCATTATTATTATTCGCCATAGAAATTCTCGCAACATGCATGCATCGTTTCCCCGTTTTTTTTCTTCTCTCTCCAATCGGAGGGGGAAAAAATATCGAGCGAAGAGCATTGTGCTGTTTAAAATAAAAAACCGCGCTCTCCCTTATCGGACCGCACTTATCGGACGTTTATCTATTTTCAATCTGACCACGCGTCCGCCATAATTCATTCTCGCGCTGATACGCGTAATCAGTACGTACAAAAGCCGAGGATCCGCCGCAGTGACGAACTCGGCGTAACAAGGTTCGGGCGTTTCATTTAGTAGATGAATTGCGCACCGGCGACTGCCCGCCATCATTATAAATCACGACATAATTACACGACCGCGGCGGCAGGGTGCAAGGGATATCTGCCCCCCTCCCCTCCCCACACACACACACTGTGGGGCCGCTCCTGCCTGCACCCTCTATTTCACTCCCACCCGGTTCGCTCGTGTACCGTTTGCATACGCGTGTGCGCAACACACACACACGCACACACTCGCGTGTCCGCCGCGCGAACCTTGCGCGCGAGTAGCGCACGATTTTTTTCACGGCACGTGCGTTCAATATGTCTGACCTGAGCCGGCTGGAATTCTCTGTCGTGCCGAGTTAAGCGTCGGGATCGCGACCCCACGCCGTTTTTCTTCTCATCCGTAATTAGTACTTTGCGCAATATTGCATTCTATCGCTTGCGTCTGTGTGTGTGTGCGCGCGCGAGATACGAAGGGTATTTCTCCGACCATCTCGCATTTGCGCGCGTGTGTGTATACGCGCTATCACGGCCCTTGCGCGCGCGTCTCTCACTTTTCTGCGCGGCGCGCGAGGTTAATTGCCTCCGGATTTTTCCGCGCGAGATCATTGACTCGCGGCGCTGTTTTGAGCAACGCGGATTTCCACGAATGCGGAATTATCGGCGGATTATCGATGACGCGTATTAGCGCCGTGTAATCAACGCAATTTGTTCTTATTAATATGACTATGTTTCCATGCAGAGGATTATTCTCATTAGAGAAAAGATCTCGCGTATAAACTCGTAGGTGTATTGCATCTACGAATGGAACGGAAGAAACGTCGCGGAAAACAAGCGATTTGCGACGTCGTCGCAGACGTCGTGTCTCTCGTAACGCGGCTCCTTTTATGAAGCTTTTCCTTACACCTCGATCTGTTTTTTTTTTTTTTTTTTAGAATCACGAGGCTATTGCGGCAATAGCACATGGCACTGTTATGGATTAAAAAAAAAAAAAACATTTCGCGAACAGGCTTCGTTTTATCGCGTTTTTTTCCGGAACACGCGGAACTCGTCGACGCTGTTATCAGAATAACGTCCTTTTACATCCTACGAAGATCGGTATTGCGTCTTGCAGCTCCAGGGAGGAGGAGAGAGAGAGAGTGAGAGAAAGCGTAATTTGTTCAAGCGCTTCGGGATAGGATTCCCTTAAGCGCACGAAAAAAATAACAATAAAAAAAAAAAAAAAAAAAAAAAAAAAAAAAAAAAAAAAAAAAAAAAAAAAAAAAAAAAAAAAAAACAAAGTAACAACAAAGTAAGTAGATAATAGTACAAATATTGAGGAAGGGTGTTCGTGAGAGACTGCCAGTTTTTCAACGATCGTTCGTTCGTTTGTGCCATACATCCCTCTCGCGTTCGATAAAGCGCGATTCGCGGCGCGCATTCCGAGATCCTCCAAGTTATCCATTAGCCTTAAAAGCCGCGCGCCATTTGATCGCGGTCATTTTTCATCGCGTGCGCGCGTTCCCTAGGAAGAAGGATATAAAATCCAGAGT
Organism: Pseudomyrmex cubaensis; assembly: GCA_014825685.1. Classification (NCBI taxonomy): domain Eukaryota; kingdom Metazoa; phylum Arthropoda; class Insecta; order Hymenoptera; family Formicidae; genus Pseudomyrmex; species Pseudomyrmex cubaensis. The sequence continues at coordinate 13,629 of QVOA01011209.1, read as the reverse complement.
CATCCCCGTCCATCGATTTTCGATCCAACGTCGCGGCCCGGCCGCCGTAACAATGTGATCCGGCGGCATCGAGATATCTCGCGAGACAAGATCGTGATGTTTGCACAACAGAACACGCCGGAGTTCGGTGCTATTTATATGCACATCTCCCCGACGCCTGTCATATCGTCGATAGCGATCGACCGTCGGTCATTCGGGCGATTCGGGATCTCGGATATCATTCCCGGCGCGTACACTTTGATTGCGAATATTTTTCTCGTAACGACGAGCAACAACGCGCGTTACGGCGCGGTCGTTAGAGAAGAGACGCCTCCTCCGCGCTCCGTCACTTCGCGAAGGCGAGAGGGAGGCTCGTTTTATTCGTCTTTTCTCTCCCCGCCTCCTCTTTCCCCGCCTCAGATCGTCCCGCAGGGGTATAACCGGCAGCGACGGCGGGACTAGCTATCGCTTCTAGATGTACCTGAGCATCAAGTATATCTTCCCGACACGACGTGCCATGAAGATATTATTGGCACTTCGTGCTACCACGTAGCACACGCTCCGCGTCCCGTTTCTTCTCCATAGTCGTCTCCGTTCCCCAGCGACGACGACGACGACGACGACGACGAGGTCGTACGTGTGTGCTATAGCGACTCGACCCAGAGGGTATCCGAGCGTGCCGTGACATAACCGGTACCTGTACTGCCTATCGCGCGACTACTGATCCGTAGAGGAATTCCGCCCAGGTAGGTAGGTATATATTCGATCTTCGAGATGACTGCGCGCCAGATACGCACACATGCCCGCGCGCGCGCGCACACACACACACATACGCAGCATCGCAATGAAACTCCGATCGCTTCTTACCTTCTTTGTGCGCGAAACTGGTTGCACTTTGCGTTATACCCTTCCTACCACCAACCGCATTCTCGAAAGCGCGTACATTCGTTACCCGCGTGTATATACGCGCGCGATCGCGCGCTACCACGCGCTATTGTCGCGCGGGATATTAATGCTGATATACGACGAGAAGTTGCAAATATGTCGCGCCAAAAGCGGCGACGTTTACACTCGCTGTCGCGAGTATGTATGTGGGGGAGGAGCGGGAGGGGAGAGAAGAGGTTAATCAATTGAAAAGGAAAGCTTGTTAAAGAGGTTGTCTCGTTAAACGTAGAAGCAGCGGGGGAAATATAGGCGGTAATCTCTTTTGGGAATCGAACGAGGTTTTTTTTTTTTATGTAAAGAAACAATTTAATCGTATAATTTATTTACAATTTTATTTAATATTAGATTAAAATTGTTATACTTTACACACTCACAATCGTGTGTATTGAAGTTATCGATACGATCGACGGATGAGAGCGTCATCGATTGGAGACCAAGTTTCGGCAAAACGCGACATTCAGATTTTTATCAATCCGTCGTATCTCCCGGCACTTAGCCCGCCGGTAATGGCCGCCGAGGCGAATTTGGCTGTGCGTGTGTGGGCGGGCAACGATTTATCGTGATAAAATTGCCTATTTCGCTCGCACAGGCGCTCGCACTGGCTACAGAGCCATTAGGGATTTGATTTCTACTTTAAAACCGGGATGGAAGTAGCTCTAAAACGTGCGCCCCAGCCTCAGCGTTTTCTATGCCGTCGCACACACGGACATTACGCGAATGTCGCGAGAGACGCTCGAAGAAGTGATCGTACGAGAAGAGCTTTTTTTTTTTTTTACGGTTTTGTCGTGGGACGCGAATAAATACGAGGAGACATTTCGGAGACGTTATCGATCGGCGAGAGAGTGACGGTAGATCTGCCGATAGGAGCGCTTTATTTCCATATTACAGCGATCTAAACATGTCACACAATCGATAACGCGCGCTATTACGCAAAAAAAAAAATATAAAAAAAATATATTGAGTGGAAAGACTCGCTCGTTGTCGCGTACAAACGATATAACGCGTAGTTTTTGTTCGGCGATTATCTTGTCAAATGTAACAACTGGAATAATGAATGCACGTCATACGTCGTCGTCGCGGAGATAACGATGTGTGCGTCGCAATCGCTGAAAGTTCACACGTCGATCCTTTACGTGTGAACGACAGACACTATAAGTCTCGTCTTCCTTCACGCGATCATCGGATAAACATGTCGGCTGGAAACTTTGTTCTTTTAATGGTTCGCAATTTTGGGAGAATTCTCTCAGCGTTCGAACTTGCGTGGGAAGTAAAGAATGTCGTTTAAACGCGGACATTTAAGCGGAGTTAGATAGCCATAGAAACCGAAATGTCGCGAACGACGTTTGAGCGAGCGCGGTTTTACGAGCGATTCGGAAAGCTCTCCGCTCGGTGCTCCGTGGCCGGTTAATGTACCGGATTTCAGAATTCCATGATCCGCGGTGCTAACTCAGTGGAATTTCGGGAGGAGGTTGGGAAGCGCTTTGGGAGATCATCTCCCCGAACGCATCAGTTCCCATTAAATCCTCGCGCAAAATCTCACACTCGTTTCGAGCACGACGTATAATTTACTAATTTTCAACAATCTTCAACCGTTGCTTTTTAATTTAATAGAACAGTTATTGTCGGGTGAACGTCTTGTAATGCTTTTTTTTAAAAAAAAGAAAATTTGCACTTTTTTGCGCGAGATCTCAGACGTTTCCTTACAAATTTGTAAAATGGGACGCGCGACGTCTCTCCGCAAGGAAGTTCGCGCTCGAAAATATTTCTCGCAGTAGACACGATCCTTTTTTTAGAAAACGTCTGCGTCTCAACGAATTGACAGCTTCGCGATGAAAGTTTACGAGTGGAGGAAGTGGCTGCGAGACTTGTGCCATGTAAATATATATCTCGGAGTTAGCGCGATACCCGGCGCGCGGGAAATTGATGTTTACCGACAACGGTATCCCGATAATCGCGGGCATCCTGAATTTGTTGATCCACCGGCTTGGTGGAAGCCGGGGCGTTTGCGTTGCATCTTGCCGAAGTCCCGCGCCGGAATGACCACCGGTCTTAACCCTTCTCAGTCGTGGTCTACGCCGCAAGAACATCAAGTTTGCGGGTTCCCGCGGGGAAACCTTGAATGCGGCTCGGTATAACTACCGGGGCTGTACACGTCACGTAATTGCAGAGGCGTGGATATTACGCTCATGGGGTCCGACTAATTATTTTCACATTTCAACGCGATCTCATTCTCTTTATATTTTAGAAACGACGACGTACGGCAAAAACTTTGCTAATTACGCATCGCGCGGCAATATAACGCGTTATATTTCTTTTCTCGCGTGATTAAATCGAGTTTTGCCAAAAATGCAAAATTTCGGCGTAGCGAAATTGTTTATTATTATATTGTACATCACACATGATGCTTTTCTCTTTGTTGTACCTCCCTTCTAACCGCAGTGTTATTTTTTCTCTTTCAGGTGAGTAGCAACCCAACGCCAATTTACTTGGAGTGCACCGTCCTATCAGATTTGATATATCGTTTCGATCCGCGCGCATCCCGGAGGTAAGGTTTATCTCGCTGCCTCACAATGTTTCGATAATACTGTCAGCCGATCGATCCTCGTCACCTCGTCGAGATATCTACCTACCGAGACCGGCTTTCTCCTTCTCTCTCTCTTTCTTTCTTTCTCGACTGACCGAAGGGCGCTAAGGTCTTCTTTTCGCGGCGCGCTTCATAAATCCGTGTCCGCCTATTATCAGGTCGATCACGCCGTCACGTCGTGTAAATAAATAAAGCATGAAATAATATCGATGCCATATCTCTGCGCGGTTGTTGTTGTTGGATGGTGACCGTGCGCGAGGATAGCGCCATTAATAATCGCGAGAGGAGGTGGCCGTAAGGGAAACGGAATCGCGATCGGGAAAGATACCGGACCGATGATCCGGCTATTAAACATATCACACACACGCCGCGCTCTCAAAGGCAACTGGTCTCACGGTATCGTGCGTGGACCACGACTGCGTTCCGAGGAATGCGTTGCGTACACGCACGCGTGTTTCATGCAAAAGAAGACGCCGGACGACGTCCCAGGTTCCTAAGAAAATATTATCGCGCCGGGACGACGGAGGCGCGTGAATTAACGAAACACGACGAGCCGTGATTGCTCCTGACCGAGCGTAATTAATGCCGCGGACGTTTAATCTTGCGCATTATTTGCGAGCGCGCCGCGTCAATTAAATTACTGTCAGTAGACGTAGTTCTTTTTATTATTTATAGATTCCGGTTTGCGCCTCATATACGTATAAGCACGTTAAAGGCGCATATATTCCCACCGCAATTAGGTGTTGAGGCGCACTTTGTCACGTCAGAGGTGCGCAGTCGACATTTATTTATTTCCCCTGTTTTATCTTGTATATTTCTCGCGTACGTCTGTTCGTTCGGTTTTTAACAATTATAAAACGCCGACATAATTCTTGGATGTCTCGCGCGCACGTGTCTTTCCATGCGTTAAAAAGATTACCCGCGTCACGTGCTAATATTTGTCGCGGAGACGCGTCTGCGTTGCGCGCGCGGCTATTACTCCGCGCGTTTTATACGGGAAAATCGCAGAATAAATATAAACGGGAGATATCGGCAGGCGGGGGAACAAAAATATACGGATAGTTCGATATCTCGGCAAGGAGTTTGTTGTCAGAATGTTGGGGAGTTATTCGCTTTACACGCGCGCGTATACACACATACATAACGTACACACAGCTTCCGAGTTCTTCCCGCGGCACGTAACGTTCATCGAACACGAGTAGAGCTTGTCATCGCCCCTCGCGGCGCGCGCGGCGTCGTATTAAACAACTCGTATTTGCCTTGGCATTAATCCGATCCCGAAGCTCTTTGGGTTTACACGACGATCACGCTTAAGGGATTAACGCGCAAAGCCACGCGAAACGCCGGCTCGCAGCGAGCCATAGTGGTGAGCTGGAAAAAAAAGAGGGAGAAAACAAAAAAAAAAAATAACACAAAAAATAACGGGGTGCGCGTACAGGAAGTAACGCGCGCACCTCAGCTTCTCTCTTCGTCGAGACCGGAGAGTTTAATCTCGGGGGTTCACGAATCGCTCGGGCGCTGCGACTCTCGGGCGCGCACAATGTACTACCTTCTCTTTATCCCCGCGCGTTGCTATGGCTCCGTGGATTTTCTAGACAAAAATTGTAACAGGTGTTCCCCGAGACCTGCGTGTTTGTTACTAAATTCTCTCTCGCTTTCCTACATAAAAAACGAATTTATTTTCTCGAAACGCGTTTTTCTCCTTTTTTAAAATTCTTATTTTTTTCTCCCCTCCGACCGTCGCCGCGGAATTATTTGCATTCGATCGTCACCTCTTTTCTTCTCTCTCGTTTACTTCTTGATACGTATTTTCTAGCGCGGACAAAAATTAATCTTTCGATAAAACGTCGTGCCACGTAAAACAACCGGATTGTTGATTGCGAAATTTCCGAATTCGGCGCGCGCGCAAGGCCGGCGCGCTGCGAGAAGCTTTTCGCCCCCGTATCTCACAGCCATAAATACGACTTGCACGCGTTTAACGTTCCCCCGATACAATGCATACCACGATACATGGACGGTATTGCGAACACTTATCCGGGACGATAATATCGTATCCACGCCGCGCGTTATTAAAGGTGGGTCCCTTGTCGCGCAGTTGCGCGCGATGCACGACGCTGTTTACTCCTCTTTCCCTTCTTCGTCTAACGGAGCGGAACGGGGCATATAGATGTATAAATCAAGGCAGGGCACGTTGATAGAAGCAATAAGCTTCGCTCGGAGCGTAGCAAGAGAACAGGGAGAAGAAAGTGGAGAAATTTTACGGGGAGAGAAAAATCGGGAGAGAAAAAACACGCGCGGGAAAGCACAAAGGGAAGAAATTGACCGCAATATTTGTATTACGTCGCGCGTGTTGACGTTGCTCGTGGAATTCGTATACGCGGAAGAGAAGCGACGGATCGAATTGACGGACGAACAACGGCTGCAAAATTAATGGCACTCCACATTTCGCTCGATTTCTCCGAGGCTCTCCTCTCTCGCTTCTCTTTTCTCCCCGCCTGGCGATCGCCCACCTGGCGATATTGGAACGACCGCCGAATTATCGATAAATAACCGACTATTGAGTCATTATCGGACATTCTATAGTCACCGCCTATTGGTCGGTCTTGTAATAACTCACGACACGTCGTTGTTCGCGTCTATTCGAGTATTGCTCCTACGAGAGAGAGAGAGAGAGAGAGAGAGAGAGAGACCGAGTCTGCTCCGACGCTGTTTGTCGCCCGCGGATATATATCGCTGTTTCGAGAACGTCGTTCTTTTCCGCGACTTCTCGCTCAAGGATGTTTTATGCATGTTTACGCGGGGACATACATCTTTTCGCGTCTGAGTCACGGGATGACATTGGTTTCTCTCTCCGGGCGCGATGTGTAATGGCGGTAAGACGAGATGATCGCGCGGCGGAAGGTCCGATGCCTTCACCTTTTCCGTTCGAGGCGAACCGAAAAACACGATCATGCCAGGCGAATGCAGCCATTAAAAACTTAAACCGTAATGTAAAGCGTGTACTTGCACTCGTGTACATGCCACTGCTTTTAATTGGCAACATAAATCGCGCGGTCTCAAAAGCGGCCTTCTGAATACGAGCGTCGGCGCACGCGGTCGTTAATTTGTTAATAAACTTGCACGGGGAAAGGTGGAGAGAGAGGGGAGGGGAAACGGAAGGGAGCGAAGGACCGAGCGAATCGAATGTTAACTAATTGCGGTTATTAGTGCATCGAGCATAATATCCCCTGCATTCTCCGCGGCGTGCTTAATAATCGTCTTCGCCGGCTATGTGTCTTAAGGTATGCGAAGAATACATCCTTGGCTTAATGTATAGACGTAGAAATTGCTTCCTGCATCAGCCCGCGAGAGAGTGAGTTTTGCTTCATTAGCGATACGCGTGTAATTCAATATCAGTCATCGGCGGCGCGACGTCGTCGTCGACAAATAAAATTTGACATTTTCGGAATTGGACTCGCGGCGCGTCACACAAATTTCGACCGTATTAATCACAGCTTTCGAAAATAATAATGGATATTGTATACATATATATATACATATATCGCGTGTATATAAATCATCGCTCGCAACAACGATATCGTTATTGCAATAAATATTTATTTATGTTCGAAAGACTCTTTCACAAAGTAGAATTATTGAATGCCGCGCGCGCGACATTTTATTCCCCCCGTTCGTTCTATACGCCGTTCATTCTGTATGGCATCGTTATGCACTTTGCGCACTAAGTTAACACGTAATCTTGACGCATGGCTCGGAAAAAAAATTTGTATTTTACGTTCCGCCGTCGTGTTGCCTTTCGAAGGAAGCGCGCGCGCGCGACCGACGACGGTGCGGGACCCCCGCGAGATCGGTTAGTTATTGCCGGATTCGAACTATAAATATACGCGCCCGTTAACGCATTTATAAATTTCCGCGCGTGAGAGAGAAAGAGATGGAGAGAGGGAGCAAGAGAATCCACCGAACCGTTTCATTGAGCTTTAATTAATGAACGCCATTACTACCTCGAACTCCGGCAATAATCGAGGAGATCCTTTTATTGCCGCCTGACTTTTTACGGCGTTAAAATCAACGTGTCAGGCTGGCACATAATCCGCGCGAACGCGCGCGCGGCCAACTCGGGCCGACTTGCTGTCCCGGCAAAAATTTTTACTTTATGCTCGCCCGGGCGCCGCCTTCCGAGGCGGCTCCGAAGGTATTTATCGAAGATGCATGGCCCACGAGTGCACGTGGCCTACATAGTAGGGCAGTAGGTGCACCTACCAACCGATATGGTTCGTATACATTATCCTATGTATTCCCGTATCTACAATATGTAACTTACCTCCTCCTTCCCTCTTCTCTCTCTCTCTCTCTTTCTCACGTACGTATATATGCGCACACTCAGATTCACGGGACATACGAGCAGCTGAGTCGCTGCGAACGCGCGTCCACGGGCGTACTACCGTGGTGCATTATATACCGCGCTCCGAGAAGTTCGGAGACCATAAAGAAAGATTCATGACGACGATCGGTCCATTATCAGGCTCGCGAACCGAGTTAGAATTTTCGTTATGGTGACATTGTGAGGCTATTTTTCTTCCCGGGGCGGTATCTCGGGGGATCTCGGGACATTTGTAATTACGATATCGGACTCTAAATGTAATAAATACATGAAAAATAAAATCGCTCGATTACATTCGCGAGATGAAACGCGTTGATGATGATTTAACGAAAATGAAATGTTGAAATGTGTACAACAATATACACATTATCAAATATTACGTTATTAATATATGTTTAAAATACATATTGCATATTGAAATACACATGTATCGCGTCGGGAAAGGAAAAACATTTTGTTGTACAATACGATCCGTTGCAAAATATGATCTGTAATTAATTGATATGCAATAGTTTGGGAAATTCGAATTTGATTATCTATATTTTATTTGATAAAAGGCGTAACGCGCTCTGTTATTGTTATCGCGTTGCGACGTATAATCGGCGCGGCGGCATGGCACATCGATCGATTTATTCGCGCGTTTCTCGAAACAATTTAAGCTGTTCTCTCCCTGGCGAAGAAACGGATTCCGCGGTGCGCGAACCTCAAACACACGGTACACGATTTAGCGGAGCGCGAAGCGATAGCTCCCGACATCGTAGACTGTGCAGGAAGGGCAGGAAGGATGGGCCGATGTTTCACACTCCATCTCCTGCCACTCCTGAATCGTCTGTTCCTGCCTCTGGCGGCCAACCGGTGTTGGATTCTCGGTACTTGCTCCCCGGCTCTTTTTATTTCCTTTAACCTTATTCCGTCTCTTCCCGTGGCCGCCGCCGCCGCCGCCGCCGCCGCCGCCGCGGAGGAGATCATTTCCCGACAAAATAATTTATACCCACTCACCGAATGCACCGGCGAAGGGGGGAACTTATCGAACGACCTTCGAACGGTTATCCAGGAGGAGTTTGTACGATGCCGACGAAGGGCCTGAAACGAACATCCGTAATGCGCCGAAGGCTTCGACCCGTCCGCGTTATTGATGTGAAACGTGGATCGATGTGAAACGTGAATCGAGAGAGAGAAAGAAAAAGTTTTTGAATAATATGACACACAATAATGCATTTATTTATATAATTTTAAATAATATATAATCAATATTAATTTTAAATTAAATTAACATTTGTCTTGGATTTAATTTTTTTTTTTTTTTGTGCGCAATTAGAAAGTTTAAGACGAAGGTTACCGAGAACACACTTAATCGTAGGTATCTCTTTCCCGATGTCAGGTGCGACTCGATGGGATACCAATGGAAAGTAAATCGTGTAAAACTTTCAGTCTCCGCGCGCGAGAGAAGTGCAAACAAAAAGTTTTAAATCGCTCAAACGTGATCGCGGCGTAGAAGTACAACAACGATGGTGCGGATCTTTCGCGGGAGTTTCAGGTGTGGAGAACAGGGAAAGGGAGGAGGTTAAAGAAAAGAGCAAACGATTTCAACGTGTCGGCGAACGACACCTGAGAGAATTTTCTGCGGTTGACTCGCGCGGATTAATAAGAAACATCTATTTCGAAGAAGAGGAAGAAGAAGAACATAATGGACGCGGTTTACTCGGCTCTTCCCGATAAGTAAGGCGCTGTATTTTCATCGTAATTGCGAGAAGTAGCTGGAGAGCAAATTGGATAATTGAAAAAGCATTCGCGGCCGTAAAACTTTATGAAAACTTTATTCATTCGCGACTGACAAATGCTCGTGACTTTTATATCTGGAAAGAGTTTATTGGGGGCCGACTTTTTTCTTCGTCGAAAATCAGGTCGGGACAAATTGAGTCGGGAGTGAACAAATATATATATATATACATATATATATATATCGAGTGAGATTATTAGACACGCGGCATTTGACATTTCTTCGTGCAATGCGAAAAACGGGGGGAAGAAGCGCCGGTAGTAATACATACTTCGAATAATTTCATCTGTATCGTAGCGGATGTGTATATATATATATATATATAACAACAATATGACGTACAATTTCGACGTGATATTTTCTCGCGGTCGTTCTTAGCGATCTTCCGAGAACTGAATGGCGGAATGCTCCACCGAGGAGGAGGAGACGGCGCGAGTTGGTACAATTAAAATTAAAAAGTACAACGCGCCCGCTCGTTTGCCAGATCTCACCTTCTTCGCGATCTTCCTCTTTCTCTCTCTCTCTCTCTCTCATTAACGGCGCGCGAACAATGAAGCACGGTGCAGCCTGCAATAAACACTTCTGAAATTGGTTATTTTCCTAGACGCCTTGACGAAGGTAATTGTACGTCAACCGCAGAGATTACCATCGTTATGATTGCTCTTTGTTTTCGTGCTTTCTTGGCCTTTCCCGTTTCCTTTATACGCTTTTTGCCTTTTGTTTCGCGCGCTCTTTTTCGGAGAGTTTTGCGAATAATCCACGCGAAGAAATCGTTTCGGCAATTTCTCGACGATGTTTCGTGCTCCAATTGTCAGACCAGTAATAGGCGAACGTCACGTTCGATTGGGAGAACCCTGACCCTAATTGACTCGGACGATTCGGCATTCGATTGGCAAAATAGCCGGGCATTAAAGCTTCGTTCGATATATATAAGCTGAAATATTCGCTCGCGCGAATGTGTCTGTCTTACAAATATCGTCGAAGCGTTTTATCCAACGAACGTTTCATCTTGCCGTGCATTTTGCAAAGCAGTTGCGGATTAATTGCATTAAACGTTCGAACGTTGCGACGCGCTATGAGCGCAATGACGTCGAACAGCGGAAATATTGTTGAATTGGAATAAATGAAAACGAATGAAAACGAATAAATAAAAAGTTGCAACGAGCAATTTATAATCGCCTTCGTTCCCCCACGGGACGGACATAATAAGCGCTTCATAAAATATATTTATGTGTGAGCGATACAACTGTGCGGATTAAATCTTCCTTAGCATAATTCGTGCTCGTTCGTTCGAATTTTGCAGCTTTGCAACGCTCCGATTTTTACCCAACGTTGAATACCTGCTCTTCGTATTTAACAACAACAAAATCGCAAAAACTTTTCTTATCCAAAGAGTTTTATTTTTCTTGTTTTTTGATAATTTTGAAAAACAAATAAGAGATTATTGTATGTATTACATTAGTAAATTACTAGAAAAGCTCTCGCGGTTTTGCATGATTACTTTAAACTTGTTATAACATGTTGCTGTCGTGTGTATTTTTAAGCGGCAATTACAGCGTAAAGCGGCTTTTCTGAAACTGTGTACAGTACAGTCCTCCATCACTGGTGTTTTTCCAAGGGGAAATTACCCGTTCATAATAGATGACATTGGCCACTTAGAAATGCAGCTTGGAACGGACAAGCGCGTGTTTTTTTTTTGTATTTTTTTTGTATTTTTTTTTTTTTACGTAAACAACGTTGTCTCTACGGCCGACAGCTGTTATGTAATAAAACGTTACGCGCGGATGTCGTAAAAATTAGCAAGAATTATTCATATACTGGTAACGATAATATAACGAGTCCTTCGCGAGTTTAAAAGCGCGCGGAACCGGTGTGTGTTTCCTGCTCGATGACAACGATAATTCTTTTTCCGTTTTCGATTATGAGATCTCTTGGTCCGCCATCAACACAGCGCGACGCAGAGACGACACTTTTGCGAACAATGCCGCAATTAATTAGACGAGCTGGCGGAATAAAAACCCCGGGCTTTTTATCTGCGTAGCGGACCGATAGGTCCGCACTGCTATTGCGATATTCTTGTAAAAGAACCATAACTAATTGTAAGCCCGGCTTTTTAGCGAGCGAGAAAGAAAGAGAGAGAGAGAGAGAGAACAGCGGCGATATATACACGAGAGCGCGGCCGCTCGCGATTATCGAGCAGAACGCGCTCTCGCCCGAGCGACACGTAATATAGCGGCCCGTGATTACCTTTTCCCTTCCTTTGTTGGGTTCTAATTGGAAAAACGTACTTATACCAAGAGAGAAACAAAACTCTCTCGCGGCGCTCCTCGCGATAGAGCGAGGAAGAATACGATTGTGAAATTCCAGCGAGACTCGCCTCGGAGAGATTCGTTACGTCGTTGTAGGGTTAATAAATGAAGAGTATAACGACGCAACAGATATATTCATTGCGCGCGATATTAAATTCCGTTGTCATCTTTGCGCGCGCGCGCCCATCGGGCTGGCTGGCGCGAACTTTTTCCCGCGCGAGAGAAGAACTTCGCCGACAATAATATATGCATTATCGGAGCGTTGGACACGGTTATCACGCGATACCGATTTCTCATCCACCATCGCCGGCCGACGCGCCGCGCCGCGCCGAGCTGAATCGACTCGCAACGACCGCGAGACGATAAATCGAGCTACGCGCGCGCGCGCGATCTCGGTCCGAAGGACGCGCGGGCGATTCATTAGCGGGCCTCGTAAAAATCAGGAAGCTACCCTCGTCTCATTTGCAAAGCATCACGCGGGGCTTTCCCCGCAGCGGGCGCACCTCCTCTCACGGATCATTTGCCTCTCCCGTGCGCGAAGGATTTCTCGCTTTGACTTCGTCTCCCGCGCCGCGTTGGAAGCGAAGCGGTAGAAGAAGGAACGCTCCTCGTGAGGGCTCCGAACAAAACGACTCCTCGCGCGCGGGGGGGAGGGAGGAGGAAAAGGGCGAGTGTACATGCACACAGGTAGGGAGAGCGCAGGTAGGGGGACTCATCAGTTAATGGAGGCCGCAATTAATAACGCCGGAGTCGTTTATCACTCCGATCCGCGACTTATCCTCGCGTACCTCGCAGCCGGCCAGGCGGGGGGTTCCCTCTGCCTAACCTCCTGTCCCCGCTTATTTCATCTTCCTTCGTGATCCCTTCGCGATACGACGCGCTTTCCAAAGTGAGCCCCGAAGACGGCGCGGCCGCGGATGCGCGCCATGTGCGCTCCCGCGCGATGATGTACCTTCGATATCTTCCAAGGAGTTTCCTTGTAATACATCCGGCAGATGCGATAATGAAGCGTCTCACACTGTCGGAGGAAAGGTATATATATATATATATATATATGCGGCTCAAGAAGGAAGAGAAAAGAGATTGATAGAGACGGAACGGTAACACACGGGCGATTCGGTGATCGAAGGTGATTTGCCGAGTTCACGCGTGCCGAAAAGCGCGGACAAGTGAAAACCTTTCTTCTTAAGCTAGTCTTCTGTAAGTCGGAGTGAATTCTGTGAAACGAAACATAAATAAATGACGATGAATCGTGCTTGTGAGAGATTACAGGAATGACCGAGGCTAATATATCTTGCTTGCTAATCACAGGAAAAATATTCTTTATGAGACTGCTACTATCGTACTAGTCACGTGCAAGAACGAAACAGCTTTTATTAGAGGCATTGTATTATTTACGAGCACGTTTTTGAAAAAGCAAAATTGGACATGGCAAATTTTTCTTCCATTTCGTAATTATTTCAATGCTAAAAAGTCCCGATCGCAATTTTACCTTGGATATAAAAAAATATGATAGTTTTAGATCACTTTTCCTATATTCAATCTTCATTGCATAATTTATAAATGTATCTTTTATTAAAAACGAACATTTGGAATTGAAATTGACTGAAATGGGACGGAAGTTGTTACACGATGCATTTTTGTGTAAAAA
>QVOA01011208.1:0-10510 GCA_014825685.1 Pseudomyrmex cubaensis | reverse complement strand
TTTTTTTTTTTTTTTTTTTTAATTTATTGATACACACATTTACATTAGATTGTTACATGGTAATTAAATATAAAAATGACAAATAAATGCTTTCTCTGTTGATTTTTTCGTGATTACTATTTCGACGAAAAAATAGTTCTGTTAGAAATTTTTCACAATTCACAAAAGCATAAATTTGCGCTCGTAACCTACGCCTCGGGCAATACGACCATGTGTTTCGATTTGAGACTTTCGATTTCGTAGGAAGACAGCGTTTATGCTCGCGCACGCATCCACTCCACGTTCTGTCGGAGCTCCTCGAGCGTAGGAACGCCATTACCCGATGTTAATGGAATGTAGTTCCGTATTAGCGGCCCCGATTTCGGATCTTCTATATAGGATCCGAAACAGCTATTCTGTCGCGGGGTGAACGGCGCCGAGCAGAGAGAGAGGATGAGAACGAGGGAGAGAGAGAGAGAGAGAGAGAACGGGCGAGATCTGCGAATGATACTGTAACGCGGCTAGGATTATAACGTGGCCTGTAGGTTATAATGAGGTGCGTGGTAGTCTCATGGCTGGCCACGAGAGATAGCGGCTTGCTGCCCACTTAATTGGCCCCCGACCACCCTTCGCGCATTCCCGCCTATCTAGCCTCCGTTCTCGCCCTCTCATTTCTCGCCCCGCGTCTAAATTTCAGTCCCGCGAACGCTCTCTCGTTTTCAAATCCCCGGCTCGTTCGCGCGTTTCTTTTGACGCGCTTCACAAATTCCGCACACGCGTGTGTGCACGCGGAATGAAACTGATAGCAGATTTTGTGTATGCAAACGGCATCGCAGTCTGATTATGTAGCGAGGCATTGACGAGGGGAAAATTACACGTAAAAAATTATAAATAAAAAGTAAATGTTTTGAAAATTTTTTACTTTTATTGCGCAAATGGAACTTTGATTATGGAATTTGCAATGTTTGAATACATGTGTTTAGGCAAATTTTTACACGATGTATACTACATTTAACTGGGATACGTTCAACGCGTTTTTATTCTTTGAGTTTTGTACATTTATTCGTACCTGTCTACGTACAGCACTATTAACTACTGATAAAAGCTGCACGTTGGCCCAACGACGAACAGAGAACACCAATCACGTCGTTTCCGCTTGAATCGCGAAATTATTCGGCGGAAGATTCCCCGGGAGCGATCGCGCCTCGCGGAACTTTCATCCACGAGACGCGGTTCGAATGGCAGACGTATCTCTCGTTTTGTAGGGTATCGGGAAGGGACGGAGAGAAGAGAGAGAGAGAGAGACTTGATGAAAACGATGGTTCAGAGACTGAAGGGAGACGCGGCGGGGTGAGCGGGATGGTGGTACGAGCGTTTCCGCTTCGTCGCCTCGCGGAATCAGCGGCCGAGGTGGATGTTTATTCGCCGGTAGCTTCCTCGATCGCGAAATTTCCCCTCGATCGTGAGAGACGGCGAAAAACTCGAGTCGAAGGCTTATCGTTGTCGTTTCATTCCCCGCCGCTTTCTCTCTCTCTCTCTCTCGTCAGTGAAGAAAAGTAAATCCACTTTGGAATTAAATCTATTCCTCGCCACGCGCAGAGGTACGATTCATCCTTTCCGCGTCTCCACCCAGTGTTTCTCTCCCTCTTTCTTGCGGAACATTGCGGGAGAGGAGAATCCTCCCCTTTGCTCGAGCAAGCTTTAACGGTTATCGCGTTTCCTTAAACGGAAAAGCGCCGACGTCGAGCCACGCCCGGAACGAATTGCTCGCCGCGATCGTTCGCGAAGAGCGCGCGGATATTCGCCCGCGTTGGCGCGCTGATGAATGCGAGTTGGATTAAATACGATGCTCCCACACGTTTCTGTACTTAGTAGTGTTAATTGGATCGCCACGTTACGGAGTGTTGCTCTGCAAATCTCTCTCGGGAGACGAAGAAACTTAATTTTATCTTTTTTTTTTTTTTGTTTTTTATACGGCCAATAATTATGTTTACTAGCTCGAAAGGAAACAAACGACGGGCTGAAGTTGCGCGCGAACAGAGTTTCTCTCTCGTAACTAAATAATTGCGCAAATAACATGCGAACAGTAGATAACGTCGACGAATGTGTGTTTCATCGACTAATGTGTTTCGACCGCAAACTTTGTGTCAGTAAATTTACGATATAATTATCGACGGCACAAAGTGTTGTGCCGCATTAACGACACGCTCGAGCCATATGGGAAGCATCTCTCCCGGCTGAATTGGGCGATAAAAATAATAATTTCTTGTAACGTTTGAGACCCGTGAGTTATAAAACATAATTTGTGGCAGCCAGAGTGTAATGTTGTATATATATAAAACGCGGGGCTCAGTATTTACGATCGTCTGGTTCGAGCCGAGGATACTCTGTTGTCGTCGTCGTCGCCGAAGACGACGTCGACGACACTTCCCGATGAGCTTCCCCCCCAAGCTTGCGTCCCCTCGGCGTGAGGGATGGTTGTATCCTCGGATGAACACGGTTCCGGGTCCCGTCTGGTCGCGACGGAGTAACAGCCCCAATTAATCCTTCGAATTCGAGTTACGAGCCACCGAAATGAGTCGTTATATAATCCGGGTATTTCTGCTCCGGTTATTCCTGCTGCTCTCCCCCTAAAAGCGCGCACATAATCGTGCGTCACGCATTGTTCGCGCACTCGCGTTTCGCCCGATCGTAAAATCCGGGCGGCAGCCTCTTCCAAGAATATCGGAAGAGAGCGGCGGGCGGCTTAATGGAATTTACAAAAAGTGCGCCACGTCGAGAGTGCGCACGAAGGACGCGGGTGGAACGGCGCGCCCGGCAAAACGTTTGCTCGTAAAATTTACTACTAGAACATAAAATACACCGTGGGAGCGATTATTTGTCAAATAATTTATTTGCCCGGGCAAAAACGGTAACCACGCGGAGCAATGCGGCTGAGATGTAACGGCGATTCGGTGGCGAACGAGCGAAGCGAAGAAGCTGCTTCGGGACGAGAGTAAAACGCGACTGGGTGGGCGAAAGAGAAGAGGAGAGGAAAGTTTGGCCGCGGCTCAAAGCGCGTATCATGTCCACTCGGACAGGCAGCCTTTCTCTCGGAAAGACTACCCTTAGTAGTCCTTGGCAAAGGTGCAACAAGCACGTAATGTACCTCCCGCGGTTTCAAACCGGGATCAAGTATCCAGATGATTCAGTTTTTCCCGGATGAGTTTCCTTAGAGTGCACTTTGTCGAACGCCCAGTTTTCACGGGTCGCTAAGACATCAAGCGTTTTAAGAAATACTTTCGTTCAATTGCACAACGCTTCAATTATATTTCAGCAGTTATTTCATTTCGGATTAAAATCTCGCCTCGACACAATATTTCCTTGCATTATTTATTCGATATATAAATATGTAACGAAATTACGATTAATGGCGAGAAATAATTCCTGGACTCAATGGCTATAAATTATACATCGCGTCCACTATTTGGACGATTTATCGTCCAAAAACAGAGGGACATCCGAGATTTGGCTCGAGAATCTCTATTACATACTTTGAATTCAAACGTCTCGAAATGCATTCATGGCTGCCGTATGCAAAACAAGCAACGTTCGAGTTCGGCCAAGCAAGGCGACGGAGGTGGGAAGTTTAAAGTAGGTACAAGGGAAAACGGGACACCGATAGAAGTACAAGAGAGGTGGTAAGGAGGGCGGGGGGGAGGAGGAGGGGAGGGGAAGGTATGGGAGTTGCATTTAGCGCTTAATTCAGGCCACGATGGTTGGTTTCCCGATGTGATTCAGTGGAGCTGCGCCGCCCCTACCCGCCGCCTAATGAAGACACATGCTTCCAGCGGTGCAAGCCAAATGATACCTAGGCCATGCATACGTTTCGCATGTCGTCGCGTTCGGTTCCGTTCCATTGTACACACTAATGGCGCGCTAGGTATTGCGCGAACGCAGCTTCTCGCTGGAAATTCCGAAAGTTGCGGTACGCTTCGGTTAAGAGTCACACTGTGGAAAAAAAAAGAATAAATTTCAGTTTTTTTTTTTTTTTTTGAAATAGTATACACATGTTTTGAAAACGGTGGAAGAATGTGCGAACTGCTGTTTTAGAGCGAAATTAATTCCGACAATTAAGATCCCGTAATTTTAATAATTGTATTGGTCGTAAAAAAGCGAAATAAACAAAACGCAGAATCGCGAGTTACGAAAAGCGAACTCGTCATTTTCATTCTGTGCCTCCTAGGGCTTAATTGTCTCTTGAGATTTGCACAAGCGAGACCATGGAAAGGCTTTCGAATGATAAACAGTCAGATACACGATCGGAAGGGGAGGTGGTTTAATTTACAGCTCGGAGATCCGAGATTCTACGGGGAATTACCGCCGGGGAATTTCACACTCCCAGGTTCGACGAATCAGAGGTAGGGACATTAGATAAACGTTTGGGGGCAACCGCGTTCGAGATTCCAGAAGTCTCGGTCTCTTCGGGCATTTTCAAGGTTCGCATCCCTTAGGATGGAATTTGCGTGGGGTTGATTGGCAATGAGGGGGACTAACGTTTTGCGGTAACGTTGAATAAAACCTCAATTCCTAAATCGAAATTGTCAAAACATTTATTTAAGGGAATAAAATATTAATGTCACAGTAGTTTACGTTAATGTGCAGTTTTAATTTTTGTCTCTCAACAAAACAGCATAATCGAAAGAAAAACTTGCTTTTCTCTAAGCAAAATAAAAACGGAAGCAGTTAATTCTCGCAGTATGCACTTTTCCATAAAAGTCTCGTCAACGTAACCGCGCTCTCGTTTTGGTCGTCTGGGGATCTCTCTGGAGAACGAGGGTTGAGGTCGCCCCCGAGGAGCCGACATGGGGTGTGATGGTGCAAGGGGACCTGAGCGGAGTGTCGGTGGATCGACGACGTGAAGTTGCGGTAGTAGCCGCGCAAAGAGTTAATCCAATGCAAAGACCAGTTTCAATTTGGTGCAAGTGGTGCTCCAGGGACGCGCTCGTGTAACGGCTCTGCGGTTACGTTGCAATCCTCCCTCGCAGTCTCTCCCCCTCTATACCGGTAGCGTCAGCTCGGACGATATATCGAGGACGGCACATTCGAGCGACGACACCCGCGAGACTTCGCGTTTCTCAGGAAATCGCATTATTCCACTGGCCGTCGCCGATCTTGACGACGCAGAGTAGACGAGACAGCGGCTTCAATGCTCTTTCCAAGTCGCGCCGGACGCGCGCTTCCGGTAATATCTCATGATAAGATAGCATATATTGCAACGGGCGCATCTCTGAGTGCGCCGCGTGCGTCGCTATCTCTCGTGCTCGATATTTCTTTGTCGTTCGCTTATGGGAATTTATAGGCATCGTGAGAGTTCGTTACGGCATTGATCGGACTCGCTCGGAATAATAAACCGCGTTAAAAGGTAATCGAATGTAATCGCGCGGCTTATATATATGTATATAAACTTTTTGTCGATTAATTGGATCGATACGATCAAATTATCGGCGTCAGTGTTTGTATAAAGTAAGATAGATTTACGATCTATATATTTTATACGTCGTTATTATTATTGTCATCATTATTATTATATTAAACAAAGTATTAAGGCACAGATGCGTCAAGACAGAAACAAAACACAGATTGTAAAATCTGTTTTCAATAAAAAGAAACACGTGTGTTTTTTATTGAAAATAAAATTATTGTTTCATTAAATTAGTTTTTCATCAAACTAATTAATTTTATTGTTTTAATTTAAAAAAACGTGTTTTTTATTAAAAACAAAAATCGATACAAACGTTTTGATTCTGTTTTTTAATCTTCTTCAGTGTACAATAATAATAATTGAAATAACAATTAGCAAGTTGATAACAGTACACTCATTATCAATTTTGAACATCGACGATTTTTTTTTAAATTAATATAAACGCAGTAAAGTTGTAAGTTAAAAGAAGGCAAACATTTCTTTTTCTCGAACTTGCACCCATGGAATATGGTGTGGATAGAAAGCTTGTGCACTCATTATCACATTATCAATTTTGAACATCATCGATTTTTTTAAAAATTAATATAAACGCAGTAAAGTTGTAAGTTAAAAGAAGGCAAACATTTCTTTTCCCCGAACTCGCATCCACGGAATATGGTGTAGATAGAAAGCTCGTGCACTTATTCGCGCATGAACATACGCATGAAAGATGAATCGAGAACTTGTCGAATACCGGCGGAATGCAGGAAGAGAGGCATCGACCGTAGACCACGTCAAGCTTCCCCGCTGCGCGTTATTTCATTTCACTCTCTCGCCTTTCGCGGAGTGGAAGCCCTCGACCTCTCATCCATCAAACCCCCGTCTCCATGCATCTGCTTCTAACTTCATACATCACAATTACGCTGCATGCTGCCCCCTTTCGCCCCGGTTATTTGCATCGAGATCTCGCACTTTTCCATTCTTCGAAATCGACGTGCACAGATTATATTCTCACCGGGAACGCTCGTCGATTGATCGCGCGCTTTTAATACGCGCCACTTGCGATTCTGTATTTTCGCGGCGGAATTAACGCGCTTGATCTGCGAAGTATGAAATATTTACTTTCGCATAAAAACAATCATATAATAATTGCAACAAAACAAAAGCAGACGGATTGTAAATAAATAAATTAATTAACGAATTTTCAGATAAATATTTCCGTCAAAAGAAACATGAATTTAACGCGTTTTATGATTCGCGGAAATATATGACCGCGATAGCCGGAAGCATTTACCATGTGAGTCACGTGCGTGACGCTTTCTCCTCCCCGCACCTCTATCTTTCCTGCATCCAAACATACATTTCTCTCGTCCGAAATCCGTGGACCGTTGGCGTACTTGGATAGCCAAGATTTCTGCGTTGAAATACGATTCTCTCGGGTAGGGGCGTGGAAGATCTTACACAACGAACTTTAAACTTATTTTTATTTATCCTCCGCGGCTATAAAATGGTTGCAAAGAGATTCTCGTCGGCGACCGACAAAAAAAGAAAGAGGAAAAACAAGTCTTCCGGACGGTGAAAAGAGAGAGAGAAAGAGAGAGAGCGCAGAGAGTGAAGATGCGGATGACGGGTGCGAAAAAGGATGGAGCGGCAAGTAGTAAGGCAAAGGGTCCCCGGGAGCACGTTTGTTTTTCGAAGGACCATTCTCTTTCCGCGCCGCGAGCACTAAGTAAAACTCACTTAATTCGTTCCAATGTCCGCGTCTGCCCTTTCCCGTGTGAACCGAAGTTAAAATTTAATCAAATCTCCGCCGCCACCGTAACCGGATTACGCGAGGACTCATTAGAGTTCTCTTCGCGACGCACGTCCTGAGAATATGCACTTTTGCACTCGTGGAATTCAAGAAAAGCCGCGCCGCGCCGGTAACGACGTGATCCATCTTGCGCGCGAAGAGAAATATATCCGCGTTCTGATATATCAAACACTCGAATTCTTTCTAGCAGATGAAAAGCCAGCGAATCTGGCTATCTTCGCGAAGTTTCTTCTCGCGAGGAGGACGTTGTTCTTTCTTTTTTTTTTCTTTTTTTATATCTCTCGAGAGATTGGAATTTATCTCTTGTACCAGCGGAGATAATGGCACGAAAATATTACAAATTTAATCTTGAAACAGTACTATATCCATTAAAAAATTTACTTTTATTAAAATATTACAGACAACGAGAGAGAGAGAGAGAGAGCTGTACTCTATTAACATAAAACTTACAGCATATCGCGTGTAGGGTGAAACGAATATGCTTAATAAGAATGTTACGTATATTACAAAGCAAAAAACTCGACTGCGAGAGTTTTGGACGGAGGAAAGACGGGGATGAATAAATTTAGGAACGTTATCTCGGCAGTTACGGCGCCGAGGAAATTCTTTTTGGGGGAAAGAAAAGAGATACACGTTAGGGGAGTACATGTGTATTATGCGCGACCTAAAGGCTCGCGAAAGGGTGCGGATTATCGTGGTTAAAAGTTGATGTATTGCACGTCGCGTGTCAGATGGACATATCGCGCACAGCTGGCTATTATCCAGCGGTTAGGTGCATGTAATTCCGAGTTAATTATTAATAACTCGCAAAATTACGCTCACACGCCACGTATAGCTAAAAGGGAAAACGCGAGAAAGTGAAACGGAAAAGGGTTGAAATTCGAGGGAACGACTTGTGTGTGTGTGTGTGTGCAAACGCGAGAAAAATCTGAGGGGGGAAAAAAGGAACAGGTGAATAATATATACACACGACGTGAAAATTCAAGCGCGCATTTTCCGAAGAAGCGACGATCGCTCTGTCAGCATTTTATCGCGTAATCGAAAATTTCCAAGCAAACGAAACTCTTTGCGCGTTCTTTCCCGCGCTCGTTTTCCCGCGCGCTTCAGCGTGATTTACTCGGTTGAGACGAAATCTAGCGACTAGGTCCCTTGACAAGGGCCCCAAGGACTGGGGTATCCCCCAACAGCTCACTCAGATTCGCCTTTTCTTGTACTCTCTCGCGCGCTTCCTTCGCTCGGAATAGTATCCTCCTTTTACGCTTACGCTCTCAATTTCCGCCTGTGTCTGTCTCTTTCCCAACTATTCCGCGCTTCTTCCCTGTCTTCCTACACCGAGACCGTCGCTGTTTTTTTTTAGATTTACGGAAACCCGCCGATGTCCGTCTCTCTTCTTTGTTCTCCGTCGCATGTTTCTTCCTCCTTTCAAGTGAATAGAAGATCGTTTTGAGTCGTTTTTTTTTCTCTGTTCTCCTGTTTCGTCGATGCATTCATGCCCGTGCGGTTAGTTTTACTTGTTTGGTTACTTACTCGATCGCTTCGATCGAGACTTGTCTTGGCGTATACGTGCCGCTGACTGGTTTTCACGATTTACGACGGCTTGTCTTTCCGCAAAGGAGCGCAAGACCGACCGGAGGCCGCGAGTGCGGTACTTGGTCGGCCCGACTAATTGGAATTGCATTAATTCCTTTTTTCGCCGGTCACTTGCAACTGTCTGTTCAATAAGATTGCTTTTCAGTTTACGCGACTGTCTGCCACCGTGAAAATCCATGTTCCAAGCCATGTTTCCTAGGAACGACACGTTTTTTTGCGAATTCCCACGTGAATTTTAAAAGACGTCGCAACCGTTTCTTCTACGTCGTGGCAGTATGAAATATTGCTACACCTTAAAGAATACGTGTCGGCGAAAATTGAATATATCCGCATATAATAACTACAGTTCTCAGTTAAAGTTAATCTAATTTCGGTGTAATTTTCGCGTAATAAATGTGAAACACATATTTAACACGGGCACTAATTAGAGAAATTATTAAATGTGAAATCTATAATTCTGTGTATAATGTGTACGTATCTAAATTTCCAATTCGCTTCTTACCGACCTATAAAATCGGTAATATTAATAATTCATACGCGTGTATTCATATGCGTGTACCTGGAAATTGTACGTTTGTGTGTGTGTGTAGATTATATTTTAATTGCACCGTGTATAGAATATTAACTTCCATATCATTAGTAGTGTCAATGAAGAACGTAATATTACGCTTGAACTATGATATTTAGTATATTATATGTAATATTTTACATTGTGCGCGTGCGTAGAATTTGTTTACAATTAGAGAAGACTGAAGCTAGGTATTACTGGAATAATTGTCGGCTTATATCTCGTTTGTTATTAAATACAGAAAAATATTCCTCTATAGTGCAGGTTGCTACTACCATGCTAATCACGTGTATGAAATAGCTTTTGGTAAAAACATGGAATACATGTATAAGCATTTTTGTAAAATTGGATATTGCAAGCAGGTTTATCTCTATATTTTTTAATTATTTTATTAGTTTTACAATTAAAAAATATGATTAAGAAATGGTTTTAAATACTTTTTTTATACAAATATTTAACCATCATTAAAACAAGTTTGTAAATATGATTTTTAATTAAAAAGAAACGTTTGTGATAAGTTGACTCATGAGACGAGATTAGTTGTCACATCATGAGTATTCGCGTGAAAACAATTGCTGTTTCATGTGCAACATTTCTATAAAAAGATTTAGTTTTATTTCATATTTCATTATATTTTCTTTTCTCTTCTTACACAATTATTACTTATCCGAAAAACTTACTTAATGTAGCTTTAAGTATTTATGAAAATAATTAATAAAAATTATTTTTTTATAAATATAATGATTATTAATGTTTTAAAAGTAGATGTACTTAATAGTAATTTAAATAGATATACTTGATAGTAAAGTAATATAATATTTTACTAACATTTTGATAAAACATAAAAACAGAAATTATTTATTATAAATTTTTTATAAATAAACCTTGGCTCTAAAGGAAAATTTGATGGTTTTTAATACTAAATAACTTGTTTAATATAAAACTATACAAGATTAATATTTGTTTTCTTAAAGCTGAAGAATGTGACTATTATAGAATAAGTTGAAATGAAAGGCTCCAAATCCAAATATGATAAATTGTATGTAGGCCAATTGGAGCACATACACCGTTGTTCGTGTGTTGAAATGAATTTTATTGAAATAAGTGTACATACGTT
>QVOA01011206.1:0-65468 GCA_014825685.1 Pseudomyrmex cubaensis | reverse complement strand
AGTTTTTTGTGCAAACGGGATCTAGGCAAACGGAATCTGTACAACCGTCGATCTGCGCAAAAGAAATCTGTTCTATAGGAGCCCTGCCGGGAAAAGTAGGGGGAACTGGCAGTCCATGGTTATATAGTCAAAGGTGCAGAAGTGGACGCAAAGGTTTAAAAAAGTTAAAAACGTTAATGACTGGCCTGGGCGAGGGGAGAAACGAGTGACTTCGAAAAGACAGGATAAGGCTATCATGCAAAGGTTTAAGCGTAGCTCTATTCTACAACTGCGAAAAGTTCAGTCTGAACTCGCTAAAAAAGGTGTACGTGTGAGCATAAACACGATAAGACAACGCTTGATCGAAGCAAAAATGCGATACCGTAGCACGAGGGTGAAACCCTTGCTCTCCGAAATCCACGTGCAAAAACGCAAGGCATGAGCTACCAAAAATCTCAGCTGCGACTGGTCGAAAGTAATTTTTTCGACGAATCGTCGTTTTAGGCATGAGTTCTTGTGAAATCTGCCCCTCTCTTGTCAAATCCAAAAGAGCGTGCTTTGCCTCAGCGAAGTGGTAAACACACAGTAAAGATTCACATTTGGGGATGCTTCTCTGAGCATGGTTTTGGCTGTTTAGTGCTTTTCACTGAAAATCTGAATGCTCAAAGAATGCTTAAAATTCATAACATGGTCTTCTGAGATCTGCTAAGATGTTTGGAAAAGAAAATGACTTTTGGGTCTTGGCAATAGAACAACGATCCAAAACATCGAAACCGGTTCACCACGTGGAAGGAAGAGAACGGCGTTGAGACAATGGACTGGCTGGCAAATTTTCCTGATGCGAATCCTATCAAAAATGTGTGGAGTATCATAAAGAGGAAGCTTGCAGGAAAGCACGTCTTTACTATCAAGCAACTATCTCGCGAGATTAGGAAGATATGGCGTTCTTTTTCCGTGGATTACGCAGAAAAATTAGTAGAAAGTATGCTGAGAAGATGCCAAACCATTCTAGACTACCGGAAGGAACTTTATTAGATGATTGCGCCGTAGTTTCCTGAGGATACTGTAAATGTAAAAAACAAATAAATCAAATATTTAGAAAATTCCTGAAAAATTCGTGGTTCTTATTTTGTTGAACAGATTGTAAGCGTTTCAAGAAAAGTCTAACCATTTTTTCGAAAAAAAGCTTTTTGTTTAAAAATTTATTACTTTTTTTAAATTAAAATTTTTACAAAAATCCGACGCAGTTTTGTAGGGAATTATTCGTATTTTTAGGGAAAAAATTGTCTTCTAACACTTTTAAAATTAAAAACATGTTACAATGAGTCTTTGGGACGTTTTTCGAAGAATGCATTTTTCTATCGCCCAACTTTGACATACAATATTTTAATGATAAATGAATATTTTGACATTTCTCTTTTTTTAATAGAAAGTTTAAACAATTCTGCGTCGATAAAAAAATAGATTGAAAACATTTATAGTAGTTTCGAAGATATAAGCGTTTAAAGAAAATACAATTTTTTGTAAATATTTTACCAATGGCAGCCGCAAATCGCATATTCTGCGCGCCATAAATAGCTATATATGTATATAAAGTTTGACAAAATTATAAAAAAACATCAATCATATCAATTAGTTGATATGTAACAAGGGTTTAAACTAAACAAATCAAATTCTTTTTCGAAAAACTAACATCTCCCATAAACCTAATTCTGTCAGATCTTTTCCAAATTTCACAACTAAATTTTCGCAAATTGGACGACTGTCAATGGGTACTTTCCAATTACGTACACAGGCGACACTGTGTAACACAGTGTCCATTAGTGTGAGAAAGAGCGTATCAGTATGTCTCACTCACACTAGTGAACACTGTGTTACACAGTGTCGCCTGTGTACGTAGCTGGAAAGCATTCAATGTCTTCTACCACAATTTACTTAAGGAATAAATACGTCAAATCGAAATCGATTGTCCTCATAGGTTAGGTTACTCAGGGGACAAGTACAAAATCGCCTTTAGTAGAAAGCCTCATACGGAGAAAATCTCAAAGCTCGTGACGTCACTGGGCAACTTTTTTCTCTATCCAATCAGAAGCGACTGTCTCTTCAGCGACAATCATTAGATGAGTTGCTTCAATTTGATGAGCAAGATGAGTACATTTATATTCAATGGATTGGCTCGTGAAGTTCATATGAACAAAATGTGATAATCTCAGCGTTCGTCATTCATCAACGTGAACACTGGAACACGTAAAATCGGCGCATGCGTAAGTTTGAAAATCCTGAAGAAGGAAAAAACATGGAAAATAATTAAAAATTATTATTATTATTATTTTGATTGCCAGAAATTGTAATATGTTTTCGTCGCTACATCGTAAAAAAGTAGTTAAAATGTAATAAAAATAAAAATAATTTTAAAACGCCTTTTTCATAATTGCATTATATATAAAGTAAAAATGTAAAGCTTTAAATCGATCAAACAAACTCGTAAGTATCACGAATATGGCGTCGAATGCGATCGCAGAGAACAAACGGACTGTTCAGAATTCGAAAGTCGCTGCTGTTCAGAACAGGTAAATGTATGATTACTAAAAGTATTATTACTAAAGTAATAAGTATTATAACTAAACGTAGTATTTGTGAAGTATTACTTGAAGTAAGAAACAAATTATTAAGATATTTGTATGCAAATTTGTATAGAATATTGATTTAATTTATATTTGCCATAATAATTGAAAATTCTTGCACAAAAAGTCGTTTCTCTGTTTGCAATGTGCAAAATATTCAAAATTTTTTAACGTTGATTCTCAAACAGTAATTTTTCAATTATTGCGAGTTACAATTAGAAAAGTTCCCGTAACAATAGAGTCCACTAAAATGGACCGAACGAGGATCACATTCTGCACCGACGTCGACAAATCCGTGATTGTGCATAATTTTGAAAAACGTGGCTGGACACAAGTCGGTCCGGAAGATGATTGGAATTTTTATTGGTAATAAGAAAAAAATAACAGAAAACAAATATATAATAATCATAAACCACGATTTTTTTCTGTGTTTTTGTTCTTGTACAAATTGTTTTTTTTTTTTTTTTATAGGGCTGTAACGCAGTCTTGCAGAAACATTTTCAGCGTCGAAACGGGATATCGAATGGATGACAATCAGTAAGATCGCGTCAAATACAACAACACACCATTATTTAAATTTAAATTATGACAGAAAACTAATTCGCGTGTATGTATATCAGAATCATTAATCATTTTCCGAATCACTACGAACTCACGCGCAAAGATCTACTGGTAAAAAACATCAAACGATACCGAAGAGACTTGGAGCGCGAAGGAAATCCGTTGGCGGAGCGCGCAGAGAGTCCTGGCAAATATCTATATCTTGATTTCATTCCTGTCACTTTTGTTCTGCCTGCAGGTAAATTGTGTTTTTTCTTCTTCAAGTCTTGTCAAAAATTTTCAAAAATAAGCTTAATTTCGAAATTATATAAGTTATTCTCGCGTGATTGTGTCAGATTACAACATGTTCGTCGAGGAATATCGCAAGTTACCGCAGAGCACGTGGATCATGAAGCCCTGCGGCAAATCACAGGGTGCCGGGATATTTTTAATCAACAAGCTGAGCAAATTAAAAAAGTGGTCGCGCGAGGCAAAAACTCCGTTCAATCCAAACTTAACGAAGGAATCGTACGTCATATCGAGGTGATTTATATAACTTTTCATGAGAAATTATCACATACGTATAAAATTATTATTTTTTTTATTTAGTAAAGTATGTTTTCTCATAGATACATCGATAATCCGTTGTTGATTGGCAGCAAGAAATTTGACCTTCGATTATATGTTCTTATCACGTCGTTTCGGCCGCTCAAAGCATATCTCTTTAAACTTGGATTTTGTCGTTTCTGCACCGTTAAGTATGACACCAGCGTCCAGGAGCTCGACAACATGTACGTGCATCTGACGAACGTGTCCGTGCAAAAACACGGTGTACGTATCGCGTTTTTCATATAAACATCATTGACACATTCGAAGTGTGAAGATAGATTGGATTAATCTGAACAGAAAAGTCATTTTGTAAAATTCGCAATAGTTATTAATTAATACATATGATCCAACGAATGATGGACTCTGTAGACACGCATGATTTTCAGTTGTGAAAATCAGCTGATCGCAAGAAGTGTCACACGCCACTCATTTGTTTAGCCTTTTGCTGTTAGATTTGAAGTAAATCATTTTTCTTTACAACTGAAAATCGTACACGCCACTAAGTCTGGATCATCGCTTCTCACGCGCTCATTGGATCACATGTATTTATTAATTATTAACAACTGTTGCGCTCTCTTTACGCTCAGCTTTGCGAATGATAAAATGATTCTTGCACAGAACTATGACGATATGGAATACATGACAAGAAAGCTGATTAAAAAACACGTTAAATGGAGCCTAGAAGTTAACAGAGACGGCGACTAGACAAGATTGAATACATAGATGGAGAACAGAAAGATCTAATTCTATCAAATGAACAACTTATTCTAAATTAGAAATTGCAAAGAATACAAATATCTTGGATTAAAACTTACAAATGATGGATTACTAGACGAAGCCATACAAGAGAAAATTAATCAAGGCCGAAAAGCAATAACGCTGATGAATAGCATACTATGGAATCAAAGTATGTCAAGGGTGTCATCATATAGTAGTAAAGTATGGCAAACAAAAGAAAAAACACAAAGACTTTTAAATGCAACAAAGCTGGACTTCTGAAGAAAAGTAGCAGAAAGATCAATGTTACGAACATATTATAAATGAAAAAAAATTTGGGAAATATTGAAAATTCAACACACAATTACGGATTATATAAGAACGAAACAATTTATATTGTTTGAACGTCCAAAGGATGAACAATGAAAAAATACTAAAGCAAATATTGAAATGGTCTTCAACTTCAACAAAGAAAGAAAAAAGAGAAGACCGAGGAGCCGGAGAAAAAGAATCAACAGAAAGGTGAGAGAGCAAGACCTGGAGAAACAACAGTTTAGGATAGAGAGAGCTAGAGATCGAGAGTCGGAAAACGTCATAGAACATTTTGAAACTGATATTATTAATATTATTATATTATTATAACTATTGCGAATTTTGCAAAATGATACATGACTTTTTTAAAAAAGTAAAATGAACAATTGGCTGTTTGAAGCAAACACGGATGTAGTTGTGTATAATGTAAGTGTGTATTTATTGTACTATCATAACTGTAAAACGTTTTCGACTTTATACACAACTACATCCGTGTTTGCTTCAAACAGCCAATTGTTCATCTTATTTTTTTAAAAATTTTGGACATGACTTTTGTTCAGATTGATCCAATCTATCTTCATATTTCAACTGTTAAAATGTTTCAGACATCCTGTATATACACATAAAAAAAGTATTTTTTCAAATTACATATAAAACTCAGTTCTTGAATTGACTCTAGTTAATTTTTCTGATTTTTCTATTGATAAATTTCTGTAACTTGCAAAGATTGTCAACCGCGAAAAATATTTCAGGATGAATACAACAGCAAACATGGTGGTAAGTTGAGCGTGCAGAATTTGCGCTTGTATTTGGAGAGCACGCGCGGAAAAATGGTCACGGAGAAGTTGTTCGCCAATATTTCCTGGTGCATCGTGCACTCGTTAAAAGCGGTCGCGCCGGTGATGGACAACGATCGTCATTGTTTCGAGTGCTACGGATACGACATTATCATCGACAACAAGTTGAAGCCATGGCTGATCGAAGTGCGTCAACTTGCTTTCAAACAGAAAATGTGACATGCAATATTTTCCGCTTTCCGACTCGATATCGACAGAGTGTGTTTGATTTGTACACAGGTAAACGCCTCGCCGTCTCTGACTTCCACAACAGTGAACGATAGGATCTTGAAATACAAACTGATCGACAATATCGTATCAGTGGTTTTGCCTTCAGACGGCATTCCCGAGTAATACAATTTATTCTTATCTCAACTATTAGAAATAACATATATAAATAACACAGATTTCAAATATATAGATAAAATATTTTATTATAAACTATATCTAAGAACATGTAAAGAAATCTACGATATTAAATATGATCAATTGTAATCAGCGTGAAGTGGAACAAAACGCCTTTGCCGGAAGCTCTAGGAAACTTCGAACTGCTGCTCGACGAAGAATTGGCACTTCAGGACGACAGAGAGAGTTCGTCGAGCAAGTATCGCGGCTCCGCTCTCAACAAATGGAAATAGACTTCGTTTTTTATTTCAATCTAAAAAGGAAACTCGAAGGATGATCATTAACACAAACAATTTTATTCACTATTAGTATAAAACATGTACAGATATCTTACAGACAAAATGTGAGACAACACGCGTGTGTCGGTTGCAAAAGTGCAAAAAATAACAATAGTAAAGTTTTTCAGTCTTTGTTTTTTACGAGAATGTGAAAACGAGAATAATAATAATAATAATTTATTGGTACTTTTAATTTTTCCTCAAAGGCCGTTTGTATATGTGTGTGTGTGTGTGTGTGTGTGTAAAAGTCGCAAGTGTGAGATAAAGATCTCGACAGATCCTTATTCTCTCTCTTTCTCCCTCTCTTACATGTTTATACATAGGACTTGTGTATGTGTGTGTGTGTATACAGTGGCTCCAAAAAGTATTGGCACACTTTTAAAAATATTTTTATATAGTGACTATATAAAGATATTTAAACAAATGTAGGCTAATACATTTTGGAACCATTGTATTTATGGCACAATCTCAAATACGACAAATACTCTTTTAAGGCATGTGCACAGTGAACAAACAGCGATCACGGAAGTCCACTAACATTCGGGAAGACAGAATTTTTGCTTCCACGAAACGAATAGAAAAACTATAAATAAATGTTAAAACATAGAAATATACGTAAAAACATTTATACATAACCTAAATTTTTTAATTATGAACTAAACAATTTTTTAAGTATAAACTAAATTAAAGTAAAAAAAGATAGAGATAAAATTACACTAAGATTGAGAAAACATCGTTCTTTATATTTTTCTTTAATTTAGTGACATAATTATAAGAAATTTGAGTAAAAAATTCGATTTTGCTGTCGTTGTTTGTTCATTCGGCAAATATCTATTTTTTTAAAAATGGATAGTTATGTTAACAATATGCCTTGTGTTTTATGTGATATATATCTACATTTTTATCATGAATGTTTTACTTACACTATAAACATTTGTATGCAAATGTATCGACTATAATTAAGCTTGTGATTAATCAACAATTTTCTGTACATAGCGTTACTATCTAGGTTATAGTTGATGAATATTATAATATATATATATATATATATATATATATATATTATATATCTGCGTTCCGATATTTACTGAACATCTATAGTACATGTGACGCGAAGACATGGATTTTTAATATTAAGAGTAAATATCAGAATGCAGCCTATATAGGCAATGCAGAATATATATGCAAAGAAACTCACGTTTATCAAGATTTTATTTGTTTAGATTGATTGTTGCACAGATCTTATTTTCCTAGATCTTGTTTTTACAGAAAATTTTTGTGCAGATCCTGATTGTCCACAGTCGTTATTGTACAGATTCGTACTTGACTACACATTATGCACAGAACGAATATTATTGCACATAAAGTATTCGCTCGCATATTTACAACCACACAACTTATAAAGCACAAACAAAAATGTTTTAAGACTTCCGCGATACTTTTGGCCTTGAGGCTTTCCATACTTCCAAGTTTTGTTATTTTTGTTTATGTTCTCCCACTTACCTAAGCATCTACTTTTCTTTATTGTGATATTATGCTTTTACTAATGTATCATAATAAATGTATTGTCTAATTGAAAAATACATTTACCAAGAATAGTAACATTTTTATATTTAAGTTAATATGTAAAATAATGCTTCTGTGCAACAAAGTCATCTGTCTAATATATAGTCATCTGTCTATGATATATATATGCAATACTGTTCTATGCACCGTGTAATCAAGTACGAGATCTGTACAATGATCACTGTGAACAACCTGCTCAAAAATGTTCTGTACAAAACGAGATCTGAGTTAACAGGATCTGTGCCCAACAGTCAATCTGAACAAAAATCTTGGCAATCGGAGCCTTGCCGTGCATAGTTTTGTATGTATGCATTTATGCATGATATGTATCGTTGAATCTATACATATATTTATATTTAATAAAAAAAACAAAAAAATAAAAAAAACGAAAAAAACACGGCGGAATCGTAAGCAGCGTTTCTCTATCCTAAGACACATACGTGATTAATAAAAGAGGTAGAAGCATGGGCCGTTTATTATATACCTTCGATTCGCCTAGACAAAAGCGTGCGGCTACTATTTACATATATAATAATGATAACAATCAGATAGAGATATGTACGTATAACGCGTATGCACATATATGGACGGCGGATTCTCGTCGCGTCATATATGCGTATACTCGATGAACTTCGGAAGATGCAGTAGTATAATATATACGTATCATGCTGTTTATATATTGCAGGTGGATTAGTATATAAAAGATTTGCCGCGGTGTGAACCATTCGTGTGTGGACAGCGGCTAAACTTTCAATGGACGTCGGTCTGATCTCGGAAAGAAACAAACGGCAAAGGAAAGAGAGGCGTTTTTAAGACGATTTTTTTTTTTTTTTTTTTTTTTTTTTATTGCTCTTGCGGTCGTGACTCTTGGTCTCGGTGGCTCTAAACGCACCTCGAAACTCCCTGGAACTACTCGGTGGTGGAACGACGACGGGAACGATGGAGAGAGGGGAATTGGTTAGAAAACAACTTCGGGAAAGAGACGCGACAAAGTTTCATCAAATCAAATGGGCAGCATCTCCCGAGGGTCTCCTCCGTGACCGGAAGTGACGGTGATCGGGTCACCCAATATACCGCGTGCCCGCTGCTACCGATTGTTACCGAGGGTGTTCGATTTTACTTCATTTCAACTTTACTCGCTATTGCGATATATAAAAAATAACGTCAAATAGGTTCATTACTTGCAGCTCTTTTCGTAATAAAACAGTTTTTAAGTTTTCACTCTCTTAACCATTTTTAAACATATAACTGAATTCAATTGCTTGTAAATTTCATTGTTTGTAAAGTTTTCTAACTTATCTGACAAATTATTACTTTTGTTTGATGGCAATATGAAAGACACAAATAAATTAAGTTTGATTCCAAAACAAATAGCAACGAAAGTAATTTTTCTTTATACTTTCATCATACTTTCTCGAACACGATGCCAATTTATTAATGTGGGCAACTGCGAACACCTGGTATATGAGATGCCGACCTTATAACCAATGGGAGCTACATAATGATAAAATGCGGAAGGCTAGCTAGTAAAAATGCAACAGCTCGTCTAACAACTACGAGAACTAACACCATTGGTTATATTGATATATATGTATGTACGTGTCATTGGCACATACGCGACGTCAGAAAAGCGCGCGCACCGAAACATCTCGAGACACTGGACCGCGTACGCAATTATACAAAATAAAATATGCATCTCTTCGTTTTAACAGAACTAAGAAATTTACTTTTTACTGCGATTTAGAAAACCAAATAAGAGGTATATATACAATTATATATAATTATATATAATTATATATGTAAATGTTTATAAATATTTATATTTTATATACAGTTAAAAACTCTCGTTAATTAAAATCGTCGGTTTGCGCGCTTTTCTCACTTTGGTTTTAAAGAATCTCTTTTTCCAAAATGCTGCACTTCATTAGGGATGCCACATTCCATTTACATTGACGAAGCTTTCGAGAAAAGGTCTCTCTCACATAGTCACACACGATCACTCACTCGTTTGTTTTTATATTACTATATATGACACGTTGCTTTTGCAGCATGCAAGAGATGTCATTTGGTTTTTGTTTTTTTTTAAAACTCGACACTCAATGGCAAATAGTGGGAAGATCGGATTGATTATCGCGTTGAATTATCGACGCGTGAAATTGTCATTTCACGTGCATTCTACAAAAGCAATGAGACGATTGAAACTTTTAGCGAAACTCGTGAGGGGATCTTATTGTTTAAAATTTAAACAAAATGTATATTAAACTCTCTCTCTCTCTCTTATAAAAAATACACATCAATAATTAATGTATTCCTTTTTACAAATATATTTACTATATACATTTAATAATTTTAAACAATATAGCATGCAACAGATAAGTAATGCAATATTTTGACACGATTTACGAAATTTTACATTCAAACACCTCGCTCACACTTGACACGTGATTTTGTCTCACTTGTGAACTGTAAGCCGGTAAAAATTATTCACTTACGCGTCAATTAACATATGTGTTGTTCGAAGCATCAGATCCCGTCACGCTTTTCGAAGTCACTTAAGCACTAGAAACGATGGCGACACTCAATTCTATTCAAAGTACATTTCGCGTCTGCTTGATTGCGCGCGCTGGTAGAAGTCTTGTGATATCTGCATTGCAAACAAGACAAACGATAGTGCCATTGTCGCTTTGAAACGCAAAGTTATTTACACGTGGGATAAATGCCACTTTTTCATTGTTATCTCGGATGATAATATGATTTTTCTATTTACAACTGACTGTGCGGTTATTAATTCGTCGTGCGTACTGGTAATAAACAGCCAATACTGATGAGTCGATTAGAAAAATGAAAGAAAATTGTACGTATATATACGTATCACGTACATAATAGCATAAGTGTTGTCTTTGTTCGCGCGTCACAGAAATAAAAGTGCACGTCCCTCGAGATCCGTCAATCGTCGCTCTAATTACGACTCGCGCGAAAGAGTTTAATTACTTCTCTCGTCGTAGTCGCCGTCGACTACGACGCGTTCCCACCTCCGGAAACTGAAAGCAGCCCATTTCGCGTTCTATATTACGTCCCGTGATTGGTCGTTACAAGTACGGATGCGCCGCGCGACATCGACTTCCTGTCCGTAAACCCCGTCACGACCCAGACGTACCGGAATCAACCATAATAGTCCAATATGACGACTAATATGTGCGATTGCGAAGTTTTACGTTGTAGATCGATTGTGAAAATTTACACCACGACAGATCAAATAATAAATGATGTCTACATTTACTGAATAAAAAAAAAACACTTTCGAAGTATAATGCAGTGTGCTTGACAAATTGTCCGGAAAACTAACTGCGAGGTACAACGCGAAAGAAAGAAAGATAACATCTGCTAACAAATATATATAACACGCCACAATTTGTGACTTTCGCAAATACTTGCTTGCGAGAAAACTTTGCGAAGCGACATCAATGACGCAACGCGAAAAAGTATTATATAAGATAAAATAACATGAAAGTTAAAGACATTTCGAGAACTCTCGACAAGTTTTCGAAATGGGCGAGATCTCCCCTAGAGACTTATCTTTCACGATATTCTTGCACTAAGTTTCTTGAACTTTGTACTTTAACTAGCCGGAAATATCTTGTGCAAATCTGTACTCGAGAGAAGTATTATTTGTAAGCTGCCTCTTCTTGCACACGTAATCCCCGTTCGCGTGGAATAATTTCTAGACTCCGAGTATACACACGAGTCCTGTATGTCAAACGAAGAACAGTTTTTCGATGAAAAGTTATTACGTTCTTGAATATTAAAAAAAACAAATCGCAAATGATTTGTTTTTAGATTTTATTAGAATCAGTTAAATCAGGTCAAATTCAAAATATCGTCAGAAAACTGTATCGAATATCGTAATTAACAGGAACTCAAAACGTGACCTCTAATCAACAATAGATAGCCACGCGTGACGTCGGGTGTGATATTGGGTTACCGGTTGCGACTTGATGAAGTGCTCTCCGCGTGTACTTGATGCAAAGACGCTGAATATGCACCACACCGGTTCTGTTTGCCGGACGTCGGCTGTCGGCACGATGTATTACTGCGGATCTTATCCGTAAAGTCATTCTATCGTCATCCATATTGAGGACAATTTGCATTTCAAACTTTGCTTGTATGTGAAAAAGTGTTACATTTTGTTTTTTTCTATACAGATCTTTTATTTTTCTCCGGAGTGGAGAAAAATATTTGCATAAGCAATCGACAATTGCGAATGCGCAACAACGTCGCGACGCTTTTCCATCGAGAATCGATGACCGCTTGTATTCTCGATATTCTTCGAAAAAGAGTAATAATACCTAATATAAAAGAAAGCTCGGATAGCTTGCATAGCTTTGAAATCTCGAGTTATTATCGAGAATGACATGATTACGATTAACGATAAAAGAATGTGAAGCAACAACTGACAATGGCACTTCGTACTTTGCGACTTTGTGACGAAATTTGCATAAAAACGTGGTAACGGAATGTCGCCATCGCGCTGCAAAGAAACGTGTAGCGACGGGTACACGTAGTGCGGGCTTGCAGCAGCACGATTTCGCGTTCTCATCAAGGAATATCGCTGTTTTCTTGGAATGCGATATTAGTTTTTGAGCCTCATCGTATCGAGGATACGTATACACGAGCAAAACGGCGGTGCTGTTCGTGATGCTGCATCCCTTAACAAGATCATTACGTTCTCCGCGACATCCTCGCATCCAGAACGAACGCCGACAACTTCTCGGAAAACTTTTCCAATAACCGAACGGGAGAAATTGTCACATGTACACGGTAGCAAAATCGAGTCACGTTCGCGGCGCCAATTTTCATGAATGCCGCGAACATATAAGATCGACGAAAAGAATAAATAATAAAATAATGTAAAACGCAAACGCGCACATTCGACAAGTAATTGCTGTAAACGTACGTCCTTTAAAATTTGTGAAAAATAACTTTTATCTTACATTATTTGACGAAAAAACAATATTTTGAATTTGAAAAATACATATGTGCTTAGTAATCTGAATAATTACGCTCTACGTTTAAATTATATCCAAAGGCGATCATAGAAATCTACATAGAGAAAAAGATACGTTTCGTGGATGCGAGAATTTCGTTCGGCACAATATTAGCTTAAAATTAACGATATTATCAAGGGTGGGTTGACAGGGGTGGCTCGCAGCCTAAGGGCGACGTGAGCTTACCTTGCTTCCTCTTTCGTTAAATATGATTTCCACGTCCAGAATTGGCCCGAATTGCTGGAAAGAAACAAAAGCGTGTTCCGAGTTCAGTCTGACACAAGGTATAATAGTAATTTGTATCAAAGTAAGTTCTAATGGAACTTCGATACAAACTTTTCAATTTGTACTTTGCTAGAAAAATCCTTTTAAGTATCTCAAGAAGATAAAAAGCAAAAAACATCACAAAATAGAAAAGTAAACGCAATTTATAAGTCTCGCGATTATGGCGGGAAGTATATCCACGAATAGATACAGTTTGCAAAATAAACAAGAAGAAAGAAATCGACTTACCCCGAACATTGCCCTGAGGTCAGGGTCTCGGAAGCGGAAGGGTATGTTGCTGACATGTAAACGCTTTGGTTGACCTTTGAGGTCGGAGCCTTGTGTCGCTGTTGCCGGTGTCGTCGCGCCCGAGGTGACAGGTGCCAACGCGGCCTCCACTCCACCGTCGGGGTTGGTCTCATTGCCGGGTCCCGGTGTCGGCGCTGGTTGTTGACCGCCGCCTCCCGCAGCAGCAACCGCCGCTGCCGCGACCGCAGCCTGGAACACCTCCGACTGTCGTCGGAAAACAGACATTTCAAACGTGCCTCTCTCTAATGACGTAATAAAAACTAAGAAACCACAAAATCGTACGGAACACAATCGACACAATAGGACCTATAATGGAAAAGTAACACTTTCAAGACTTCTGTTTCCTCAGACCGAATTTCTGACTTGAGCGAGTTTCGTTCGTTCAGAAAAAAATCTCAAACATTTGCATTTCATTATATAAGAAATATGTGAATATAAAGAAATAAAAAGTTTGAAAAAAAAAAAAAAAAAAAAAAAAAGAAAAAAAAAGGAGAAACATAGAACTGTCAAGGCTAATAAATGGCGCAAACAACAACGCGACTGCGAAGTTTAGTTCGCGATCCAACTTCGGCGTTGGAAACTGTAATGCGCGCTGACATAATACGAACGGTAACACAGAGTCGACGCGAAGTATAATAATGACTGAGTTAGAGGAATGATGAAACATTGCTTTGTGACACGATGTGACACGTTATGTTATTTGGATTAACTTTTGCAATTTATGTAGCTTACGGTTAATATGTAATAATGTACTCGACACATCTCGGAAAATACCGCATGAAAGATTAATTAGTCAGAAATATTATATAACATATTAACAATTATTTACATTTATTTTAGCATGTGGCACGCAATTACGTGATTCTATATATCTAGACAAAGAGAGAATTTCATTAACTTCTTACGCTTAAAAGCGGTGCATAATGCATAACGCTGTTGCGTGATGCTGACTGATTATACCGATGAAGTGGTAAATCACTGCCAATGATTACGTGTACATAATTCTCTTTTTCAACGTTATAAATTATCTACCGCGCAGAGATACGTTCCCGTATTTTAAAGTTACAAAATTTTACACAAACTAGAGAAACTCTCATTTCTCGCACTGTAAAGTATAAGCGCGCGAGGCTAGAAACACGTCATTAGCGAGAAATGTGCAAATCGTTTAAGTACACATAACACGCTCTCAACACGTTTTCCGTATTACGCGCGCAATTAAGACGTCTAAAAAATATATATGTACGACCGTTATCCAAGTCCATCCAATCTCGCGCGGGTTGTAAACAATGATTTACCGCGAACGTGTACGGGCGCTAACTGTAACACATAAACCAAGAATATGATCGTCCACGTTAAGTCGGAAACTCGGCGGAAGCTGCGAGTGGTAATATCTGGAAGTGGTCAGCCGAATGGCCGACCTTATCACGGCTGCACTACTAACGGCGGCAGTCGAGCGAGAATGCGCGCTGCTCTTCCCCCGTGCGATCAGACGCAGCTGCGCTACTTTCTCGCCAATTCATTGGAAATACACAAAGCTGTTATTTGTGATTAGTAATCCATTTCCCTTATTGCGACTGGAAAGCATAAAGAAATAAATTCTCGTGGCAGTTGTTTATTGTGCAATATAGTGCGCGATGTGCATTTCCCGTGTATATAAAATTTAGCCCCAACAGGATTAGATGCGCACAAATCATCGCGCGCACATGCGGGAACGCGCGAGAAGTTTACGCGAGAGATAAATCCGACAAATTATGCAAACCGCAGAAGACGGATAATGTCATCAAGCGGGGAAACGTTCGCAAATTCTGTACAGTTCGAGGAGCTTTTAGCTCGGCATGAATAATAGAGACATGTCGTTTCCACGGCAAGGATTTATAGTTCCAAAACTCCGAGCTATTTGTTTGCTCTTCACCCTTCCCGGTCTCCACCCCTTAAAGGATCAACAAAAAGATTTACGACAAAAAAATGGAAATACGTTTACCCGACAAATTACCGCTGTTAACTTTTACTCGTGTCTTTTCTCGCGAGAAATCAATGCATTTTATATCGAGCGAAAGTTGTTTTGATACATAATTCAAATAAAATTTCGAAAAGTTTCAGAAATGTCCCACTGTGTTTATAAAAACACTTTATGGATAAAAATTTGAAGGTTATTACTGATGTATTACGTTGTTTGAAAGTGCGCGTGTTTTTGACGAAATTTAAAGACGTATTATTCACATCAATTTAGCTTCTGTAAATGCTCGGTTCGATATTTTTAATATCTGCGCAATTTTAAAATTAAAGCAAGAGCTTGCAGTAATATCAGTATTTTTCTTCAAGTTTTGCGAAGTTCTAATCTTTTGTAAGCGAAGAAACTCAAGTAACCAAAGAGCGATCAAGAAAAGCGCTTACTGCTTTGCAAAGGTCCTATGCTTCCGAATGGAATCTCGGCGTAATGCGGCGGAAAACAATAAAACAACGCGCAATGCATGGGCAGTGCAGATAATCTGGCGTTGAGTGCCGGGCGGGCGGGCATGGCGGTAATTCGCCCGCTATATCTGACAATTTCCAGAAAGTTCCAGACGGCGGTCGCGACTTTATATTCATTAACGGCGGGTCGCCGTGGAAGAAAAGCGAAAAGAGAGATGCAGGCAAATTTTCGAACCCTCTGCGCGAGCGCATATTGCGAAGTTTCGCGCCGGTGAACTCGACGAATAGCGAGTTCCTCTTCAGCGTATTCGAGTGCCGGCAAAGCGGCCTCGACTTCTCAGCAACTAA
The DNA here is from genome assembly GCA_014825685.1 of Pseudomyrmex cubaensis. Lineage (NCBI taxonomy): Eukaryota > Metazoa > Arthropoda > Insecta > Hymenoptera > Formicidae > Pseudomyrmex > Pseudomyrmex cubaensis. The sequence continues at coordinate 49,224 of QVOA01011206.1, read as the reverse complement.
CGAACGTCGCTCTGAATACCGCTGACGCTTTTAGCGAGCGAGCGAGGAAAAAAAAAATAAAGCCAAAGAAATTTCCGCTCTTTACGATACTTCAGAATATGTACAGAATGTCTCAAGATTCTCGTGTTTCTTTTCATCTGCTGATTCCAATTTAAAATTGCTGCTAAGTATAAAATATGTGAAAGAAAGCACGCAGAAGCTCTGAGACGGCTTTTATAAAGAACTAAGAGGTATAATCACAATAATGGCTACACAGAAACTGTGCAACACACATATCGTGTTTCGTATTCCTAAAATTATTTTATGCGCGCGAGGTAGTTTCAATTTCAAAACTAATCACGAGCAAGAGAAGTTTCTGTAGTGTCTCTCTTTGTCAAGTACAATTTCGCTAATTTAAAAAATATAGGCACGAAGATGTATGTACGTTAAAGAATCGGATTATTTCCGGTCGTGCCGTCGTTGTCGTGGACGCCGTCGAAATTTTCGCAGGAAGTTATTCAGACGGCGGATTGTTAAACCGAGGGTCGTCTCGAGCGAGTTAACTTGAAAGAGGACAACGGCGTTTCACCTAATGCTGGGAAACTCGAGAGCCGCCATTGCGCATCTGTATGCCGCCAGATAACTAGAAACGCACGCACCATGTGCGCGGGTGTGTGTACGGAATATATGGATTCTACGTGCGCGTTATAACGGTGCGCGCAGCGTTCTATTGTCGGTGAATCCAGGATTATGCAATGCGTATTATTGCAATATTATAGAGAGTTGAGGAAAACTCTGCTAATGAAGTCAAAAAAAAACAAAAAAACAAAAAAATTACATCTGCGCTCTGTGCGGAAAGTCAAAAATAAACGCGCGCGAGAAATCGGCGAGAATACCTCGCGCGATCTACATTAACGGTCGTTGTCGGTGATGAATTACACTGAATTTACATAAACATTACTTTTGTCACCGCATTCGTTATGCATACAATATCGCGACGATATATAAAGATGGTGCTTTTGCATTCTGAAATGCGACCGAGCGCAAAATCAATTATCGTCGCGGACCGCGAGCATCCGACCTTTTCCCGATATTTATTTAGCATTAACGCGATCGTCGTCGTTATCCCGCCGTTATGGTGCCGCAGTTCGTAACCCACGGTGGTGACCGTAAATCAGAGAGGGAGGAAACCCGGCTGCGCGACATCTCCGAATGGTAATGAATCGGGGGAGAGACACCCGACGCGTCGTAGCGAAAACGCATTGTAGCTTCGGCTTTCCACGCACCGTCGACGCGGAATATGAATTTCAAGTGAATTAATGGCGCCGGATTATATCTCTCGTAATATCTGTACCGAGTGAACGACGTTTTCTCACCGACCGCTTTCGAACGGAAAGGAAATTGAAATTACATCGTGACCGTTGTCATATGTTTGTTATTACTGGTTGAATTTGAAAATATCATGAAAAGCGCGATTTATGGTATTTCCTTTTTTTTGTTTTTTTTAATCAGACGCGACAATTTTACTTGAATTTAAAAGTCAAACATGAAAAATAAAAATGCATTTGAGATAGACGATTAAAGAAAAAATTGCGAATGTTTCCGCGAGACTTCAAATAGTCGCGACATTATCTCTGTGCCTCTATATCTCGCAAGAAAATGCATACTTCTTGCTTTATGAACCGCATGCATAGAGAGAAGCGGAAATTCTTTTATTCGCCGAGGTAAATAACCCTTCGCACATCAACGCGCATTCCGTTATGAATTACAAGGGCCCTCTTCGTGGAATTCACTCTCTCGTCGCCAATGCGACGTCTCCTCTTCATTCATACGTGTCTGGAATCGTTGACCGTCGCCGCAACTACGTGACAAGACGACGACCGCACCTTCTCTCTTCGCGCTGGAAAACAGGAGGAAGAAAGGAAGAGAAGTGTACAGTTCGAAAAGAGGTTCTCCGGTGTACACTAGATTCTCGAAAGAACACTTGCTCGCGAGAGAGGCCACTTCGTCGGATCGCAATGTGAAATTACGCATTGTCACGAGCCACACGACAACGTTTGCGAAAGAAACTAACTACTCTAACGAGAACCTACGACATATAAGATATACATGACCTAGTATAACGAATTGCTTGGAGAAAAATGTTTTCCAAAGAATCTGATACGTAGAAATTTTCTTTCATTGCTTCACGAGACTAATGAAATTGAGCGAGTATTGTTTAAAAAATATAATTCTATGATATATATTTTTTTTCGCATTGTATGAAACTTCTCTCTTTGTCGAGAATTAGGCAATCATTTAAAAAAATATTTAATCGATATCGATTGAATCAACTTATCGGCAGAAGTCAAAGACGTTAATTAAAGATGAGGACTTACGATGGCCTGTTGATCAACTCCATTTGGAGGCGGAGGCGGACTGAAGCTGGTTGCTGTCGGCGCACCAGGGGCGGAGGGATGTGGCGCGCCCGCAGCGGGCGGCACTTGGGGCCCGCCGGCCGGGGGTGGTTGCTGAGGCGCACCGGCGTTCTCCTCCTTTACTTGCACTGGCGGTGGTGGCTTAACATCACCGGCTGCACCAGCCGCCCCCACGACGCCTGCAACCCCGTTCACCGGAGGTGGAAAGACACCCCCACCATAAGGCGCAGCCATCCCTGTCTGCACCATATGCTGCAAAAGAAAATAGGATTTTCCATTAATAATGACAATTTTTACTTGCAACGTAAATTCCACATGAAACATCAATATATTAGGAATTATTTTATTATGAAAAATATTTCGGTATTTTAATGAGACAAGAGGTAGAGAAAAATTGCAAACCTATATACATATTTCTCGATAACTAATAATATAATATAGCGTGTACAAACATACGCGAGAAAATCTCATCAATATTCGATAAGATCTTGTGTATTTTCGCGATAATGGAAACGAGTTTACATATAAAGAGGATCTCTATATAGGAAGAGAAGCAGGAGGAAGTTCCACGGCGAGGCGAACGATTTACCATAGACAGCGGAGGGTAACTATAATTTATGGTTCGCCCTCGGGTCGCGCCATCCACAATCTCGCGCGTGTGGCAGGTTACAGATGGTTTGTCCAGTTTCTCCCTTCTTTCGAGATTATTTCTGAACGCCCCCTCGACACCGCGCAGCTACGGGAGAGCAAAAGGCCATTTGTTATTCCTACCTTGAGCATTTTTCTGAAAACTCGATTTAGACCGGATTTCGCCGATACGAGAGCGAACGGAGATGAACTTTTCCGAAGAGAGAGAAAGCTCCGGTGTTCTTTGTTAAGTCTGAGAAATGAAGATCTCGGTATCAGCAATTACGAAAGATCTGACAGCAACAAAGTACCGCGGATCCGGACGATTCCTCACGCTTGATTCTGATATTCTTGTCTCGACTGATAAATTAGCAACTCACATTTAAAAACAAAAATCTCAAAAGTGACGATATAACATTGTAAAAAATAGCGCGATTTAAATCTTTCATTTTTCTATATTCGGACAATGAAGAAACATATTTCAATATATTTTTTACGTCGTAATTTCATACATACAATCGAGGATGCAAACTGTAGCTTGAAATAAAAAAATTCCGATATTTATTTTTATTTGTTGCGCCATATACAAATTTTTTTTTCTTTTCAAAACATGGTTTCGCAAAGTTTGTTGCAATTTCAATTACAACAAACCGGTCGGGGAACCGCGCGTACACACAAATCCAATCATCCTTTCAAACTTTGTATCACGAAGACAATTTTTTCTGCCGAGATTCAATTATACGAACACACAGAGTAAGTGAAACGCGAACAAACCCGCGAGAGAGAGACGACCGAGTTTTCCCGAAGTCTGATCACGATCGGTGACGTTAAGAAAAAGAATTTACCGATGAGCAGCGACGGCGCGGCAAAAGAAGGAAGATAATTCGGGAGAAAGCGTTGCTCTTCTCTTCAGGGACAATCGATAAAAGGTCACGTGAAGTACTACATTTTCCCGAGAAGAGGGGACCTTTCGAAAAGACCTCGCGGCGAATGGGATAGAAGTTCCGCTCGAGAAGTATCGGCCTAACTTCGCCCTTCGACTACTCCTTATTCCGTAGTTCAATATCAACGAGGGAGTAAGTATAGCGAAGCGCACGTACACACGTGAAAAGGGTGATCCCGACCTAATTTTCCCTCGCTGAGGCGGGAAATATGTCTTCGGATTGGCCGGGATGCTACACAATTCACGCGCGAGGGCTCATCGTTACGAAGATAAAGGACTTTTCTCTTTTATAAAGGATGAAGATTAAAAACGCATTAATCTGTCGGTCCGATAAGTCCGAAGAAATACGAAAACGGCTTCCGACCGTCGTCAGTTGCTCCGTTAAGTGATTTTTCTAATACACGTCGCGGTAAGTATTAATAAGAGCGGATCTTTGCTGGCACGAATTTTCATCGCGTTACAGAGTCGAAATGTCTTCGTCGTGATGGCTGCCGGAAGTTCGCGACGTGTTAAAATTAAACTCTCGAGGCGTGTTATATCGAATCAAATTTAAGTCACGTTTACGCGCGCGGAGTTCTACAGCCGGAAGTTTTCTCTAAGCTCTGCACACACGTTTGAATAAAATATTAGCGATCTCATATTTTTACTTGTGTGCTCGCTGTCAAACTTGCATTACATACACGTTTTTCGCATCTAATTTTGTTTAAAGTGATCGTCTTGTTCTCGCTCGGCCAACGACAGTTTTTTGTCGTCTGCTATTTAATTTTTTTTTGACAGCTCGCGGACAGAATGAGGCTTTTCGTACGGCGGCGTTACATACAAGGGACCATTCAGAGCATGCTTCCCCTTCGACGCCAGCGAAGCGTGTCGCCATGCTGGGCCCCACGAAGATCGCATGCACGAGCATAATGAAAAAAATTTTAATGACGCCACGCTAATTCGATCAGCTTCCTCGGGCGTAGAGAATGAATGACGAAACGTTTCTCATTTCGTTTGTGAGAGCGCAATGCACTCATATTGCTTAATTGGATATTCGAACAAATGGTTATGCGATTCATCTCCTCGTCGAATTCACGGGCGCCGCAGCAGCGCTCTAACTCGACCAATATTAACTTCAATTTAATTGTCGGAACTATTGATTCAATTTGGATTAAAAAGCGCGATATGTGTTTAACAAAATTCAGAATTTATATTGAAAAAATAGTGTTTTTATGTTTGTCTCCACTGTGACTATATAGAAAAATACTTTGAACGCGAAGGGAGATAAGCCTATGTATTGCAATCTCTCGCGTAATAGAGTATTCAACAGAAATTACATCGTTAATATTACACCTCATGTTGCGAGAAACTGGTACGAACTTTGAAATGTCAGAATTATCCCAACGGAACGTGTGTGCATGTACACAATGTATATATGTATCAAATAATAAATGACCTATTTTGAGAGTGCCATCGACCAAACAAAATGGCACTTTTCGCGTGCACAGTATCTGTCTTATCGACCAAAATTGGGAGGTTGGGAGGCAGATAATCGGCAAATCAGGGAACTGGTTTGTCGATCTGCGGCGGAGGATCAACGTTGTTGGAATTGGCAGTAGAAAAAGCAAATGCTCTAACGACGGGAAGAAGCTATTTCGTGCGAGTTGCAGCAAATTGTGCGAATTGAAGCGAACTGCACAATTGTCTCATCATCGGGCTTGCGCGCAAAGTTTCGCGCATAGCATTTCGCAATTTAATAATTTATACGAATTATATCGCAAACGGGGCCACGAGGATTTCACAAACTTATATGTGAATATAACAAAGCGCGGACGATGTTGAGAAAATAAATTAGCTCGCTAAATTGAAGGAAATGAAACGTATCGTAATTAGGTCAGTAATGCAGACTGTTATATTTTAATCTTAATTCATGCAAAACTCTCTCTCTCTCTGCCTGCTTTCTGCAGATTAACTCGTTTTCATCTAAACGCGAATGTCAAATATTTGATTGCCACCGCTGTATATAAATTTGCGCGGTTTTGCAAGATAAATTATATTCAAGATGATTATAATTTCTAATTAAACAGTCGGAGAATTATATCTGCTTTTCAAGTAAATTAACTTTATAATAAAATAAACCCGATATGTGTGTGAATGTTACTATAAAAATAATAAAGCTATCGTTTTTTGAAATGATACAACAATTACGCGTGTATATATTATTTATGAAGATGCATCAAGTTCGGCTTTCACGAAGATGTTATTCATTGCTGCTCTTCCGTAAAGCACAACCCAACAGCCATTACGTCGTATCCAGAAAGCGAGCAATAATAATTTCAGCGGCAGATGTACACGTGCACACACACGTGCGCGCGAGCGCGACACATGAACGGAGTGCTTGTAATTTAAGCATCGGGCTTTCGTTTTGAGTGCTTACACGAGAGTGTGTCGACATGGAGCGGTTTAAGCTTTCGCGACAGCGATCTGCTCTTGGATTATTGGGGGTTTCAAAAGACTGGTGGTGTGCGGTGGCCACCCTACCTCGTCCTTTCGATGTTTTGACGCCAGCAAAGCGAACGCGAGCCGCCAAGAATAAACCTGAAATCAATAGCGAACGCCGCGGCTCGATAGAAGGAGGAAAAGAGACAGCGGGATGTTTTCCAACCAGTAAAGCTTAAAGCGCATCCGGTAGTACATCTTTTTCTATGTACTTTGTGGGAAGGGGAGGAAAGGAGACAGATTTGTCATTCTATGATTAAGAAATCGTTCGACGACGATATATATAGAGAGGCACGATGAGGAAATCAACTTTTTATTACGTAATATTTCTGAAAGTATCTTCCCGCGCGTCGGGTAAACTTCAAAGAGCACCGACGAAAATCGTAGAACCGTTTTACAGCGCATTTTCTTCGTTTTCGTGACGCTGATTTTTACGCAACTGTGTGTTTCGTAAAATTTTGCTGCTCCCACACCGTGAAATTTCCTAATTAAGGTTATCACGCGACTCGCTATTGTTAGGATAGACGTATATATTTTGGTTCCCGTTGGTGACGAAATCGTGACGATCCAGCCAATTGGTTGTAATGCGGTGCGGGCGAGAGTCCGATCGCCTCCATTCTCATTCCTGACTCCCCCTCTTTCTTTATTTCCCTCTCTTTTTCTCTCTCGCGATCGCACTCTTCCTCGCTCGCCGAGTTAAATACTCTAATTCGCGTTAATGGATGGCCCGTTGCCAGTGGAGAACGTTTCTCTAAAGAGTCTCTTCCCGGGTCGGGAACAGAGCGCGTTCACACCGCTCGGGCCACTTGGGCCCTCTCTCGTAACAAGGCGTCGGCCGATCGTCTTGTTGCTGGTCAATAGCGGGCCCTGTCCTCGTGAGAGAACCGCGGCTCGGCGTCTCTTTGCCGCGCGAAGGAAATCGCCCATTTGATGGGAGTGCCCGGCTGCATCATTGCGATCTTATGTTGCACAGCTAGTAGTCGATGCGCACGTACACGGCGAAGCGTAAAAGTCGCATGGAAGAGAGGTCTATGTGGTAATTACATCCGCAATCGATCGTCGACATCGATCGGCTCTTCCGTCACGTAATGAGAGACGTTACGTAAATAGCTTCGCGTGCGTCTATTTCGTATTCCGCGGTAAAGTCATCCTGGTTAAATCTATATGTTTTGTTTGCGATTCTTTCATCGGAGACCGGTATGTACGGACATTCGACAGTAATCTATCATCGCTCGATAAACATCCCTATTAATTAATTGTCAGAACGTTGGATAAAAGATAAGTCACAAGACTTTACATCGACGGTAAATCGAATAAAAATGCTGTGTGCTGTTGCGGAATGCATTTTGTATCAACACCAAATATTAAGAAATGACAGTGTTCAATCAATTGACGAGATAAGCAGTAGAGCAGATGACAACGCGTTGACCAAGTTCAAATAGTAAATTCAAATTAGAATCGGATTGTTCGAACGTTCGACGAAGAAGCTTTGATTTTATTTTATGGAAATTTGTGGATTTGCGAATAAAGTGCACGTGTTTGTAAGAATTTCCTGAGTCGTTTAGTCACTTCAAGTCCCGAGCGTAACAATATTATTTGTCATGCTCGTTGCTATGTATCTTCCACGATGTTTGTCCTCGCATGAAAGTAGCGGTAAGGAACCGCGACTCGGGGGACAGATCGGTCTATGTTGTTCGATAACGATCAACAAACGTGTACGTACTGCTCCGAACGTTATGGTTGGGTAATCACAGAGAGAGTACTCGTGTTTACCAGTCGACGAATCGACAATTTCAAAGGGAATTCAGTCTGTTTTGTCAAGCGTGTGTGGGACGCGTCCGTCTCTCTTCCTACGTGTACGTAAATTTTGCACGCACTACTGTACCTAATGTTGACTACGCGCTTCCTTTCCGCGGGGCAATCGCTATTTTCGTCGAGAAATACACGCTGGAGAATGTCACAGCGGCGGAGAATTTCGCATGTGTTTTATCATTACAGAGAATTTATCTGTCAAAAAGAGAATGAAAATTCAGCTCCGTGCTCTTATACAAGTTTTATGATCGTTAAACTATATTTATCTCCGTGCGGGTCTAAGATTCCAGAAGAAATTTTACGTATCACCGAGACTTTATTGGCTATAAACACTGCTTGTGCGCGATGTCGTCTTGGTTATTTTTGCCATATTTCTCTCGTTTCGGAGTTTCTATTCATTTCGCGTTTCACAGGATAAATTTTGTACACGTGGTATATTATTTCAATTAAATTTCATAAAAATATATACATTGTTACATTTATATTTATTTACCGACGATGATCAAAAGCGAAAGTCACCGTGCTTTTATCGCAAAGAGCGCGTTTCTATAAACCGCGAAAAGGTCAAACTACACTCGATTGATTCGCCCGATCGTTCTGATAGCACACTGACGACAAACGCGTAGCCCGAAGATAAACATCTAAACGCGTTTTGAGCCATTTATACCGATATTTCATCGACAAACGCGCTTACAGTACGAGAGAGAGAGTGTGTGTGTGCAGAGCCGAGTAATAAAATCAGCTCTTGCATTGCCACACAGTACCAAGCGGTACCTTTGAAGCGGTTTCGCGACAACTATTCAACCGTGCGAATTGATATCGTTATGTGCGCGCAATACATTGTCTCGCGAAAGTTTTCCGTAAATCGTCTAAACACGAAACAAACTCTTATCAACGACGCGTGCGCCGAGTCGACGTGAGAGTCGACTCGGAAATGAGTCCAGTATCTCGGGACTCGCGAAATACGAGCATCGAGAGGAGAAATCGCGAAGCGAGCGGCAGGAAATTGAAAAATTCCGCGTTCTCCGAGAGACGCCAGACAACGTAACGAAATTTTGTCGTTCGTCGAGTCCGAAGATGAAATCGCGTTCGAAAAACGGCTGACTGGACTCAGTGTACTTTTTTGCTAATCTCCGGATTGCATCTCGACGAAAGTGCCGAGTTAAAAATGATGTTCGAAATTTTCAAATTGTGAGATCGAAGTAAATACCTCTACTCTCTAAATATCAGACTTTTTGTTGTTGACGTGTGTGTGTGTGTGTGTGTTATTCTATATAATTGATAGAAACCTTGAAACATCAGTATCTTACGAGAACAGTCGAACTATTCAAGGTACATCTTCACGAAGAGAGAAAGGTTTCTTTCAACGATATCGCTCTCGCTTGTGTGCGCGCGCGCTTCCGGTTCAACTCTTTCAATCCCGAACTTACTTAGTAATTACGTACCGACTTCTTCACCAAAGATTGTTATAAAGCCGGATAAAAATGATTCAACAGCCGAGTCGAGATAATTAACGGATCAGAATGGGTCACCTTCGCGCGCGATAAAGTTCGTCCGATCAATTTTGTGATCGACGTCAGCCATTTTATAATTAAGATTTCGTCGTCAGACGCTTATTAATACAGAATGCTAAAATGTTGTTACCCTCTCCTCTCTATGCTTTCCTCCTCCGTGCTGGTATAACGGACGGCTTCGACCCTCTTACCATAACAAGAGGCTTACTCGGGAAAATGGGAGTTCTCCGGCAAGTCACTTGTGAAGGAAATGTAGCGCGGTATTAAAGACGGATTTTATGCAAAATTTCGTAATGTCAATTTTCCGCGGAAAATTCACGAAATTAATTTTAACCGTGAATATAGAGTGCTGTGTGCGCATTGCAGGTGTTGCATTCAATGCAAAAGAGAACGTTTTTGAAATACGGCATGTTATGAACTTTAGATATTGATCATAATCTATTGTAATCGAATAAAGGGAATTTTTCGCGAGAGTTTTTATCCCCACGAGAAAGGAAATTTCTACGAAACCTTGTGCAAAATGTGAAAAATGGATACGTCGATACACAGTTGAGAACCGCTGCTAACCCAATGAGAGCATTATTATTCGGGCATGACATTACCCCCTCGAAAGATGAACCCTTTCCGGGCTTATTCTCTCATTCTCCCCTTCTGTACATTGTTCATCTACAAAGGATACGCGCAATAGCTTTGAGAGAGATAGAGAGAAACGAAAGAGAAAGGGAGAAGAGAGACAGAGATAGAAGGGTAGATATTTACGTCGTACTCTCGAGGACGTACGTTCACTCGAAACATGTATCGTAAAAATAGCGATAAGAGGAAAACGAGGAAAAGTAACGAGAGACCTAATGAAAGAGAGTAAGTGAATAACGTAAAGATACAAAAATAATCTCGATGTAACAAATCTTAGATTTGAAAAATTTGTTACAGCGAGGACATTAATAATATTAAAAAATCAAATCGATCTATCGCTATTTTCAACACTTTTGCGTCGCGTATGTACTTGACTAACATATTACTAGCAAACCAAATATGAGAGCGCGCTATTGGAAAGTTCGTAAACTTCAACTTTTGTGACTGAAAACTATAACGAGCGTATGAGCGATAAAATTGGCGAGTATCGAAGAGGAAATTGAAGAAGATAATTTCTCATAAGGGTCTCCGTGTTGTTAGGCTCATAATGGGGTATTCAAGCGTATAAATTAGAAGACTCTTAAGGATGAAACCCGGTGGACTGTGTTACACGCTCCGCTCGTTACATCGTTCTACCATCGTTAACTCGGCAAGATTATCGATTCTAACGGCGAGTTTCCTAGGAAGATATTGCGCGCGGCGTTTCTAAGAGGTCATCAGATATTTTCAAAATTTTTTTAATGAGCGACCAAGTTTCTCATTTACACGTTTCGAAAGATGATACTGCATGAAAAGAAATATCACGTTGTAGTAAAAGCTTTCAGTTATTATTACGAAATTTCTTTCTCTCTCTCTCTCTCTCTCTCTCTCTCTCTCTCTCTCTTTCTCTCTGAGTGACAGTAATTTTTCTACTACAAGACAACAACGCCGCTAGCGAGCTGAACACCAGAAATATTCAATTGGAAAAAGAATTCCGTTCCTCTGACGATTCTGATCTAATTTCGGACATGCGGTAGGCCATGTGCAAGTTTTCACGAGTGACAGTAGAGCGAGCGTATTTCCGAAGAACTTGAATTTGACCTCGGGGCAGATTCACTTCGACTGTCACGTCCACTTTTTTGTCCCAATCCAAGAGATTGTGAGACGAGAAAAAATATCGGTCTCTCTTTTATTCGGAATTGATATACCGCGTTTGACAAATCGCACGTCATTCCTCAATGTAACTAGAAATATCAAGGTATGCTTCATCCGTGATACGTGACATCTTGCGAGAAACTCTTTGTACCGTGAAGATCTGACATTTTTCAAAAACCCGATATCGTCGCGATATTTCCGACTAAAACCAATCAAATCCTACCAATTCGCACGGTGGAATTTAAATTACATCGCAGGCAACGTCTATTTTACTGTTATTCGCTTCTTGCTATGCCGAGCACAGTACTCTGATAAGCGTATCGAGATTCTACAACGCAGCGAAGCGTCAGAGAGAAGCTTCAATGCATCTCTGATAGTGTTCTGTAAAGAGAAAATTCAACACTTCATGCGATTGTTCTATTTGAATGAATTGATGATAAAAGAGTGAGCTACTAATTACTTGTGAGCTACTAATTAAGAAAAAGTTACAATTATAAACATTATACAATGTTACCGATGAGAATACACGTCGATTTCTATACGAAATGAGAGAAAACGATTTTGTTTCTACCGCAAGTATATAGCGTATAAAAAATTTCGACAGCGCCCTTACACCCTTTTGGCGTCGTTGCCGCAGGGAAGGCGTATTTTCTAGACGAACGATAAATGGAACGTGCCAGGCCTGCGAGCTCGTTTTCGCAGGACCGTTAGTAGATGCTTCGGGAACGAGGGGATCGCTCGGACGGATTTTGGCGCGGTGCCATCCCCGGCACACAAAGACCCCATGCTCGAGAGATCGCGGCCGACGGACGGAGGGGGTTACACCGAAGGCTCGGGCTGCTCTGTCGCTCCGGTCGATTCGTACTAACCTGCCTCCGTATCGCGACCGTAACCTCCAAAAATCAGCAGCTTCGTCGGAACGGTCCAGATCGCGTTCCTTTTCGAGCGCGCATTGTTCGCGCGAAATCCTCCAGGATTTATCGGATCGACCATCGGTTTCACCGGCTGTCAAGGCGAGCGAGAAATACATGTATATATACCTATATATGGGCTGTGTTCGATGCGAAAGAAATGACCCGAAGACATATCGGAAATGCGCTTGAAAATATCTATTTGTCCGTCTATAAACTTGATGGACGTTTGAATTTCACATTGCTACAGTTTTATAATGAAACACTTGGAAATCAATTGATATATGTAAATACACGTGAAAATATTTTTTCCTCAAACATCTCTCGACATAAATAGCGATTGATATCGGATAATAACCACGCTTGAATTCCCGTTATTCTTATTTACGCTTCGATGTTCCCGATAATAATTTATATTACATTCTCATATTGCAAATATTTTTTTTTATATATTCAATATATTGTTTCTTGCCTCTGAAATCTTTAAATTTTATTTATCTTGCCAATAAAACGATTCTGCAATACAGTCCGCGATTCGTCAATGCGATCGCTCCTCATGAGCATTTAATTTAATCAATTCGCAATTCAAAAAAAAAAAAAAAAGAAACAAGTGAACTGTTTTATCTCTTTACAAGCGTCAACAACACACGCAGCAGGCAAATAAAGCTCAACTGCGCAGAGATTGTTGAAGAATATGACGATGACGAAAGTGAACGCGAAAAGAATACGGCATGGCGAAGCGACCGAAGATATAAAGCAACGGATTACTACGGCGATTTGCGACGCGCGTTGTGACGTCACTTCCGGCCAATCAAAAACCATCAACGCTCCGCTAGAGATCGTCGGCGCGTCTCCCGTTCGCGTTAAAGCGTCGTTCACACGCGATTTTTCCTCATGCGTCAATGGCAACGATGCTGTCAGAATCTCGAGTTTAATTGAAGACAATTCCCAAGATCAGAAGACATCTTGGCGAGAACGTTCGAATGAAAAATACAAGATATTGTTTTTATTGTTGTTTGAGTATATGTACTTTATACTTGATTAATTTTTTAGAGAAACTGAAATGACATTTAAATATGCAATATATTGAACAACTATTGTTAACTATTTAATTAACTCTCTCTATTTAATTATCTAATTAGATATTAATTAATATTAATACGTGTATAATGGAAGAGTTTTTAATTTATTTATGTGCTCAATATCATGAAATTTGTGAATAACGCCGGACCAATGAGAAGACTACGCGATAAGACTAAATTCTGAATGTTTTCGGAGATAAAATGAAAAGACGTTTAAGTTTCCCGCCGCATAGACAAATGGCGGAGTGGCCTCATTGAAAGGCTGCAGCCTAGCCCGAGTTTATGACAGTGTCGTTACACTCAATTAGCTTCACTGATGGCCTTGAGAAGCTACCGTACACACACACACCGAGCCACGGTTCAGCTAACTGAAAGATGAGCAAGTGTGTCCAATAATTTCAGAGTTAGGCTGGTCTAATATCTTTTTACACTTAATTGTTCGTCGTTATATGTACAAGCAGAACGGAAAACTCTCGATAAGACAACAGATAAACTTTTACAAGGTATTAAAATGAACTTAATTAAATACTAAGTTTGTATCACAAAAATTTATCAAGACGTTAGTATTACCTAACACTTAAGTCAATTGTATTGACTAATTTCATTTCTCTAATGTATTTTTCTGACGGAAGAGATAAGTTTTCCGACAAAGATTCATTTGAAAGTTACAGGAAAGTTTCTCTCGCAGAGAAAGAAAGAAAGAAAGTCCAGTCTGTATGCCAAGCGCTGGCAGACGTGCACGAATTAAAGCTATTTGTTTTTCGGAAGACTGGAAGCGAACCAGCAATAGTCTAGAAAGAAATAACATAAAAAGAGATATAACCGTAGATACACACCAAGCATCTTACTAATCCAATCAAAGAGCTAGCTGCAACGGTTACGTCATCGTTCCTCGTAAATAGTATATTGCATTCATTCATTGCACACAAATACGATTCGTCATTCACGGGGTATGTATTTTCTTGGAACAAAAACAAAAAACACACGATGACTGTTTAATAACTATTATCTTATTCGAATGTGTTTGCTAATAAACGTGCTTTGCTTTATGGTTTTCCGTATGTACTAACTAGCTTGAATTCATCCAAGTTTCTGACGAACTGAGCTCTACGTCTGTATGTTACTTCAGCCGAACAAAACGGAGACAGCAAGAGAGTGAGACTGAAGTTTCACCCATTTCCATGCGGTCAACAATAGACGCGACAAAGTGGAAAGAACTTTTGCGGTCATGGGAAAGGGTAATGGACTCCTTGCACAATCTACAAAATTGGACAGACTTAGTCGCGAGAAGCGAAGAAAGACAAATTCAATTGCGCACAAATAGTGCAATTGAATTGCCTGTTTCCTGTTTTGTGAGAAAAGATAATTGTACTTTTTTTTTCTAAAATTAACTCTTTCTAAAAATACATCACTTGTACGTGTTCTGTTCCGTAACTGTCTGATATTTACGCGACGCGCGTATCTTCTTCGGCGATAGTTTGAATAATTCAGTACGCGCCGACGTATATACGCGACTTCCGATCAGTTATCTCGATTCCGAGGATCGTAGCAAGCTTCGCGCGCGCTTACCTTAATAAGGTATGCACGTTTATGGCGTGCACGTGGCGTGTCGAGTGCGCACACGAGGAAAAAAAGGGCGTGTATTGCTCCCGACCATTAGTTACTACAAATTGATGATCCAGGAGAGCGGCCGCGATAAAACACCCTTTCTGTAAATAAAAGCTACCATGCATGATTTTTAATTGGCGCTTGTGAATAGAACGCAGCAAAATGTTCTTTTTGCTCCGTCAGACAACCTCTGTTCTATGCGTCGAAGATTTTTATTTTCGTTAGAGCGAATCAGCGATAACGAATCTTCCCTTTCTCTTCCATCTTGCTATTCAGTCGGCAAAATAGATTTTTATATCGTATTTATATCGAAAATATCTCATATCGATCGGTTTAATCAACTTCGCGTTTGGGAAACTTGCGCAGAATGATTATTGGCAATTGTGACTTTACATAATTGCACATATTGAATCCGTAATCATCTCTGTTCTATTCACATGATCCAATCAAGCTGACCAATTTAATCAAGAGCGAAACAAGACGATATCGCGTATTGTAACATTCGAATTTCCAATAATAACGCACAATATCCGATAACTTCCAATAATTTCGTTTCAATGAACAAACGCACGACTAGTCAACTAATCGAACGTTTACTACGTCCTTTCCGTGGAAAACGATTACATGCGATGTCCGATATGTTCGCGAGGTGTGTATATACATATTGTCTTTTTGAAACTGTTCGCGGCAAAGGTTGATATACGCATTGCAACAGTGACTGCAGCAGCTCGCGTCGACTGGAAACAACATCGAGCGTTGTTTGCGAACAAGCGCACGAGAGGAAGAGGAGAGGTGGGCGAGGGAAAGTTCGAAATTGGTACACGTCTCTGCCAGATGTTACGCAGCGACGTCAACGACGAAGGGGTCGCAAAAACGAGTCAACGCGCGCGCGTTTCCCCCGCGCGCTCTTCGCGTGAGAGTCTTCGGAAAGACAAACGCGCGCAGCTGCCGAGACTTCGGTCCTTTCGAGGCTTAAGCCACGAGCACTACACATGTTCTCTATAACCCTGTGTTCCACGGTCGCGTGCGGATCGGATTAAAGTCCGACCCGCGCCAAACTTCGATCGATCCGTTAGCGAGCTCTAACGCGCACATCGTAATTAATTCTCTTCCATCCGTGGAAGATCGTTCCCGCATAATTGGATCTGGAAAGCAATCTCAGGCAACACATTATCTTTGCTTATGCTCGGCTAACTGAATAAATGAAGAAGATACATTTAAATTGTTTCTCCGTAAATTGCGATTTAAAATTAACGCGTGTGTTGTTTTGAAACGATTAAAAGTCGCGTAAAAGTTTGCGATTAAATTTTATTTAAAGTCGACGACTGCAATGATATAATTGCGGATCTTGTCGAGCCGTCGTTACTTATTCGAATTAATCGGAGAAATTCTGTTCCCACAAATTTATATTGTCGTACCATATTTATTGCGCAGAGAATTGGACTCCTCAAAAGGAAAGCCCGAAGCGTGAAAGAGCGACGAGCTGTCGTTAATGATAACCTTAATTATCGCGATCTCCCCCTCCCCAAATGACTCGCGAGCAAAGTATCACGTACGTCCGTCAAACGATCGACCGTTTTCTGTCTTTTCGCAGCTTCTGCAGTAATTCGTACAGGAAAATCCAATTTGGCAAACTTTCAAAACCGTCGTCGAACCTGTCGCGGATTCCGCGGATTCCCTCGTCCGTCTTCCTTTCGGGAAAACGCGCCCAGTATTCCTCTTCGAAACGCGTGCGTTATTTTCAACTTATTCTGGAGGACCATCCGTGGAAAATCATTCTAGCAAAAAATATATTTTTTCCCCTCTGAGCTCGTTTATCGTTTCTTTCCACTCCGATTATTTGCGACGCGCCGCGGCGCGGACTGAGCAGTCTAAAGGTTAAAAAAGAAATACGTCTGCACGTTCCCCGAATAAATTTTTCTCCTGCACTCACAGCGCGCGCACAGTATTTTTATTTGGCATCTGCTGAGTTTTCGCACGAATTGACGTCGCGCTCCGATTTTTCGATATTTTCTTTCTTTATTTCTTTCTTGCAACGGCGTTTCGATCCGTCGTACTATAATCTTCCAAGATAACACACCATTCGATAGAAATGCTGTACACATTTCAAGACGCCGCTTGTAACTTTAAACCGAATATGATATAAAGAGATTTATTTCAAAATAGATTGCACTAGCGTCCCGATTGTGTCGAAAATCTGCCTTTTCAATCATCGTCAGAAACACAATTTAAACGCGGGACAGACGCGCGCTTCCCCTTATCTTCCATTGTCAGACAGACAGAATCGACTGGAAGAATCGAGTAAGACGAAGGAAGAGAAGCCCTTACTACATATATACATGTATATATACCGCACTTCGATTTCCTTCTCCGCGCGCCCCGCGCCGCGCGCGCGCCGTCCTTTCCTTCTCTTCTCTTTCTTTATCTCCTTCTGGCGGCGCGATGTCTTCTCTCTCTTTCTTTCTCTCTCGCGCGTGAAACTCGACCGACTGGTTTTGCAGGCTCTCTGGTGGTTTCTATCGCGTCGTGGCAGATGCGATACTACGTCGCAAGAAATATGGAGTTGTCCGCGACCTGGGCCGGCGCGCGGAAAGGAAAGAACGAACGTGAGAAAAAAGAAAAATAAGAAAGCGTACGCGAAGTACCGTATGAGTGACCGAGCGACTTTCTTCCTCGATGCAACGGTAACGCGTCACGTTTCTCGACAGCTTCTTTCGTTAGAAATTTTTCGCGTATGTATATCGTTCTTAATTTTTGGTGACATTTTGCACGTGACATCAAAATAAGTCGAAGAAAAATCGTGGAAAATAATAGATACTTTATTTTCTATTCGTGCGCGCTCGCAAAGAATGAACCTTTGGATCGCCGCAGCGAGATAAGACGCTTAACTGCCGCGTTTAACTGGACTTAAAGAAATTTACGGTTGCACGCGTGGCGCGGCAAAGTCCCATAACGCCGAGAAAGGGATCTGGGTTTATCGTTTCGAGACATACTAAAAGCTACAAAAAAATGACTTAGCTCTGACCAGCGCTTTCTGTATTGGACAGTGCGGAATAAAGAAAAAAGATCATTAAACTAAGAAAAAAAAACAATTCTAAGAAAATTAAAAGCTTTGCTTTCGGCTCGGAACTTTAGTTGTTTTGAATGTAACGTTTTACGTTATCTGTCATTGTTGTATAAAATGTTCTGTAGCGTAAAAATGAGAGAAAAGTTCTCATGAATGTGTGACATAACGTGACGTCATATATACGCGATATTATTAGATAGGTGCACTTTAATTGCGCGCGTGTGAATTATTTGGAATTTAAGAAATGATGTAAAAACTATATCAAATGCTTCTTTTAAATAAATAAAAAAATCTGAAAAAAAAAACCGTTTCTTTTAATTTTGAAACATGATGAAAAACCGGATTGTAAAGAAATTTGAAAAGAAACGCGATAATGTTTAAGGTATATCAACGTGATTACAACTTATTCGTTGGAATTCATCACGCAGGAATTTCTGGGCTGACTTCGTCGGCACGCAAACTCTCACGTTTTCTCACAATCCAGGCCGAAGGGATTGCTCTGATGAACGGGTTTCTTCGTGAAGAACGACTTAATTCCAGGGTCAGGGGTACTACCTGAGATACCATTCAGGGATCGCAGGTCAGATTTCGCGTTACTGTGTTCAGAGAGCGCAGTGAACAAAGAGCTCTCCATTTCAACGCAGCAAAGATTTTTTTATCTATTCCTCTCTCGACGAGAAATAGTTTAAAAAATCGTCAAAAATTTCCACAACGATCACGAAATTCTTAAAGACTCGAAGGTAGACATAATTTTCAATACCATTCTCAATAGAACGACAATCGCGATAACAGAGAAATCCTACAATTCACCGCAACAAAACGGAATGTTCTCGGTTGAGAATGAGAGAGAACCTACATGAGCGCGATTGTAATGCGGTACAAGTGAAAAATTACAGATCTCAGCGTAATATGGACGGACTATGCATCCGCGACGAATTGAATAATGAATCTCACGTGAGATCACAAAATGGCACGACGCGAGGAGAACGGTCGAGGTAATGACAATAGATGATAATGACAACGCGGTCCAAGGAATGTGGATGGCTCGGTTATCTCGAAACGGCATTATTGTTTCATTACCGCCATCTGAATACAAATCGGCCTTAATCGGCAGACGAGTGCGAGGCTTTAATTGCAATTCCGAAAATCACGGCCAGTACCGGAAAACAATGAGCGAGATAAGACAATTGCGACGTACCAATTAAAACGAATCTCGAAAATAAATACCGCGCTGCAATTCGTTGCACTTTCGATAAAAAAAAATAAATAAATAAATAAAAAATACCAAAATTTGAACAACCAACATCTTTTTGCGAGTTAGTTAATGGAAAGAACGATTTTAGAGAGAAAAAACAAAAGCTAATTATATGTAAATACATAATAATTGTAATACTTCTCTCACATTTAGTTTTACTTATTGTAATTATTTGACATTTAATATATTGTTAGTACAAACATCGCGTGGATCTATAAAGTATAAAAATTGCACGTTATAATTACGGTAATTGTGATACCAAAATAACGTTATTATATTTTGTGACGGTTCACTATAAAATCAAAATATTCAGTTTATATCTCGAACACGCGATATATTTCATCATGCACAATGAGGTCAATCGGATTCATATGCATATAAAGCGCTTGTTAATAAACGATCAATAAATTAAGTTTGGCGAACACAAAAGCTCGATGAGGTTATTCAACTAATATCCAACATGATTAAATGAAATATTCATAAAATGCACGTATATGTGTGTCTAAGGATAATGAGATAAGTGAAGCGTCTCGGTGGCGTTGTGATTTGTTAAAATTTATAACTGTTCTCAATTTTGCGTTGCAGCTAATAACCGTAAAACACACAAATTATGTGTGCACGCAAACAGAAATTGAATAAAAATTAAAATTTAATATTATCCCATCACTTAAATATATTTAAAGAGAAATTATATTAAACTTGGTTAAACTATGTGGAGTCAGGATTTATTGCAACAAAATGAAGTTAAGGAATGCAACCGTTAATAGAAAGAGAGAGAGAGAGAGAGAGAGAGAGAGAGAGAGAGAGAGAGAGAGAGAGAGAGAGAGAGAGAAACAGAGAGGAAATTCCGTCAATATATAATTGGCATTCCTATTAGAATGGATAAAAGCGGGTCTTTGAATGTGCAACATCAGAATTTCTATCTGACATCGTGAAGCGTAAACACAACTTTAATATGATCGGATGTTATAATCGCGCGAGACGAAACCGTGTCACGTACCTTTAATCGTGTATGCCACCTGTGAAATCATTTGTTAACTCCGCTCTAAATATTCCATCAAATCGGCAGCTTAATTAGGTCTTGTAATATGTGGGCACCATAATGGCGGAGTAGGTAATTTCGCGACTCCGAATTCATGAACTTTGCCCCACCACACACGTTTCAAGCGCGCGTTTCAGCCTCGACCCTAATTAGGTCAAGTTGGAAACAGAAAAAGTGCTGAAAATAAACGCGTCCGTCATGGAAAACGTCTTTAAAGATTTAGTCTTGACCCTTCTCGAATTACTCGGAGACACGTTTTTATTGTTCTTTCTCTCTGTGTGTGTGATTGCTCTCGGCTACTCTTATCTTGTACATCTCTCTCTTCGTTTGGTCACGTTTAATATTTAACCGATATACGTCAATACGTAGACGTATCTTTTATTAAAATCTTACAACGAACATAACTTATTTATGTGCTCAGTAAATAAATTGTATAACTTCGTCATTTTAACTCGCGCAGGAATATATATTTTCGTTTTTTTTCCATCTTTTTTTATCACACGCTGTGTGTGTTTCACATTTCTATACTTTCTAATTCCACGATATATTTAGTATTTGTCACGCGTGCAATTCGCAATACTTCGGAAACAATTGTATCAATTAAACTGAAAATCAGGGCGTGACATTAGCACCACGCGCGCGGGATTTAAAGCGGCTCTATAAATTCCAGGTTTCCCTATTTCCAGGATGAAAGTTCGTATGACGCACGAGAACGGTTACGCGGATGGAAGAAAATCGCGGGAATCGTGCAACGCGTCTCAGGAGAGAAGTGACGTAGTCACTCGCGCGCGCGCAATTGACATTCTCATTACCGGATAATACCGGAAAAGGCTTTATGCTTTGTGCGGGTCAGCGAGAGAGAGTTTCCGTTTGAGAGCGCAACGCATAACCGCGAAATTTGCCATGGCATTCCTACAGAAGCGGAAACGCGAGTTGAAAGACGCACGAAACACCGCGTCACACTACCGAGCTGTGAGTATTGCTCATTCAACGCTCGAATTTCCACTCCAAATCTTGTAGATACGTGTGTGTGTGTTACAGTTTCAAGTCAAACAAAAACTGGAATACCGTTTAAGGCATTTGAAATTTTGTCCGAGTTAAAAAAAAACAAATAACAACAAAGCATATCTTTGTAAATCCGACGTTTACGCGCTTGTGATAAATTACGTATTACGTGTAAAAACAACTCACACAGTACTATGCCAAACCAGCCAAAGTACTTACCTAAAACAGAAAGAAAAATATGTTGTTAATTATACAGACACATAAGTTAAAATGTTATGAATATATTATCTCGGCTATGTTTTAGTTGCAAATTTATTGGTCGCGTGTAAAGGCTTGTAAATTGGAGTAGGACGTTAAATTACAAAATAAACGTGCAAATCGGCGGATAATTGAAACGTACGTTCGAAATTTCGACTTTCTAAAGCGACTGCAAATCGCGCGACGTTATCGCGACGGATAATTCACGGGCGTAATAAGACAACATTCATGCCAGCCACGCGCGTTCGCGTCCATGGAATGGAAATTAGATTCATTCGCACACGCGATCCTCGGTTTTCAGCGAACAGGAATCGATATCGAGAATCGCGTTATGCGTTCTCACATATATTATATATCTCATCGTAAAAATAACGTGACGGTGTCTGATTTGAATTCAAATTTCCTTTTAAAATGGCGTCATTCAGCTGAGAAATTGAAGTTATATGTAACTTGTTCCAAGTGAACTTTTATTACATGAGATTATTAACTTTCTAGACAGATATTACGTACAGACAAATAAATAAAATATGCTTATAAAAAATGTCTGCTGTGTTTTATATTTTTAGTATTTTTAGTTTCAAAAAACGAAATTTTTAACGAAATTTTTAATGACATCACTAAAACTGTAATAAAAGCAATTTATTGACTTAAAGCGAAGTTTTTTTCACAGAGTATATTACAGTACATTATTGTCACTGAAATGCCACTCTTATTTTCAGAAGGAAATATCTCATCGAAATAGCGCGAGGAAATAAATCGAGTCGCGCGTGTTACCACGAAACGCGCTTCGAATTTTTATTCACAGCGCGAAAATGCTGGCAGAAAGATATTAAACGCTACATTTTTATACAAAACGATTCGCATCGGCACGCTTTTCCATAGGTAGCAGCTGCGGGCGATCGCGGAGAGAATGGGATGCCTCGTAAATTACATTTGCGATTTAATATCGGGACCCCTATAAATCTTCGTAAGCGGCAACATGACGATTTCCCAGCGGCAACTAGATGACGTCTCTCCTTAGGATTTCTTAAGTCGCGTCTCAAGTTAAGACAGTGTCGTACTGTGCGTTTGCATACAATAGCGCAGCGGTAAGAAATACGCGCCTGCGGTTCTTGCTTAATGAATGTATTACCACAAGATCCGAGTGATCAGTCATGCAGACTGACGATAACAGTTCACCGTCCAGTAAAGTTGCAAGAAAATTGACATGCGCTCCTTAAATCGTAACAAATGCTATCGCGAGATCATAATATACAGCGTAAGCGTCATTTAAGAATTTATATTATGTGTATCTTGATAAAAAGAGCGTTAAATATATTCGCATTTAATACTGGCGATACTTATCTAACATATTTGTATAACTAAAAAATCGCCAATCTATTTTAACTTACAAATGTGTACGCGCTCGTATAATTTGTGAAATCATCGCTAGAAAGCCGATCAAAAATAAAATATCATAGACTCGGACTGTCAGCTCTGAAAAATTCGATGAAACTACGATCGGGAAAATTTCTGGGCAGCTCGCCAGAATTGTCTCGATATACCGCGTCAGCTGCGCGAGATATCGAGAACATGAAAGACGGGAGGAGTAAGATAGCCCCGTGGATGACCCCGCCTGTCGTTATCTCGACGCGCATTTAACCGACGAACGCAGACTACTTCTCTGAAATATTCTTAAAGCCCTTCTTCCCGCGTATTCGTACGTACACAGACGTGATGTTGCGCGAGAAAAAAAAATAGCGACGCAAGTCCGCGAGAAGATCGATACTCGCAAGCTTTGCGGGCCATCGGTTCGTCGGCGCGCGAAAAGCGTCGTGAAAAACTCGGAGAAATAAAAAAGAAAAGAAACAAGAATTAAGGGGGGAAAAGGCGATCGCGCACGTCGCGACTTGCCGACTTTTCATTTTATTTTATATATCGTGCGCGCGACGAGCAAGGGAGTATTATCTGTCGCGGCACAGCCATTCGAGGCGTCGCGCTTCGACGAAGCAAATATCGAGTTTAACGAGTTTTGCGGAACTCCAGTGATCACCAGATAAACCCATTAGACGCGAGCGAAACTTCAGCGACGGAATATCGGAAAGTATTGTAGATGAAAGGATGATAACAGTCACACAATGCGAGCGACGTTACGTCATAGATGTGTAAAACTTCTTGATGAAAAAAAAAAGTACTTACAAACAACTAATTTTTTTCGAACAGAGCATTGTAAAATACAGAACATATTTCTTATAAATTCTGAAGGACATAGTTTAGAACAATATGAAAGATCGTCCTACGAAGCACTCCAAAACTCCGGGAGAGCTCCGCTTTGTTCGCGCAGAGTACACTCGACTGTAAAAGTACACAAAAGCTTACTCCGAGAGAAACTTACAAGTTTTCAGAATTCGCTTACATTGTACAAAAGCGTATCTACCAAATAAAAATCACCTTCGAAGGCTCAAAAGCTTTTCAAAACTTACTAATAGGTCGAGAGTAAGAAGAGTATCCGAAGAGGAGAAAAAGCAATCGTGCAAATCGCAAAATTATGTTGCCGATCATTCGAAATCGTGGAAAAGAAAATATTAAGAAGGCGTGGGAGTCTGTGGGAGAAAGCACGAAGAAAAGATACGCGGGAGAGGCTACAACATGCGTGGGCGGTAACGGGAATGACGAGGGATGTTGCCAAGGGGGTGGCGCGGAGTCTCTCTCTCCCTCGTCGGATAACTTAAAGAGACGCTGCGACTATTCCAGACCGATCGATATCCGCAGCAGCCAGCAGCCGCACGACGCCACGCGTCAACGCGGACTTTCCCGGACTTTCCCTTCTCGAATCGGAAACGTAATTCGAATAGAGTTTTATTTTTGTAGATTTAATTTATTACTATCTCGTTTTTATTTCGTTTTGTTTTGTTTCTACTTCATTACGTCATCGACGATTTAATTCTTGAAAGAAAAATTCAACCAAAACGCAAGTATTACGTTTAATTTTAGACACAAAGAACGCACGCGAAGCGGAATGAATTAATCATAGCAAGAAATAGAAATTCAGATTTCATAGGATTTATTTGCGGAACAGCAAATACGATCGAAATGGAATTCTTCGAGACGAGCGAAATGAATCGTCTGATTCCATCGACTTAGGAAAGAAGATCTGTGCGCGAAGGAAAAATTTCTATTCAGCCGCACGTGGATTAAATCGCGATGCGTTTCGACAAAGCGCTGTCTATGGAGATGAAAAAAATTTAAGAAACGCACGCATGTTTCGTTTTTTCCGCACAAAAGTTAAAATCGCTTATTCACAGACGAGACTAAAAAAAATAATCTAAAATTATAGAACTCGAAATATTTCGTTAACGTGTTTATGGATAAAAAAAAACGTGTGGTTTGCTATTCGGAAAGGAAGTAACGAAATAAAGAGACATCATCGACATCGTTTAACGCGGAAAAAAAAAATAAAACTTTGCTGCAATTATTCTGGTGCGAAACAAAAGAGAGAGAGAAAGCCATGAATCGCCGCGCTATTGTCTCTTCGCACGAAATTGTTATCGACATTGAAATCCAGTTTTGCTCGCGATGTCCATTTAGAAAATGGTCATGTATTTTTAATCTTGCTAAAAGCGATGGATATCCATTCTTGAAATTAATTGGTTTTCAATTTTTCCGCGGACAAATAAAATGCACAACGTGAAACTATTTTGTAATCTGTTATATTCGCTTCCGGAAATATATTTATCTTGTGTAGTGGTCGGTGTAATAATAAAGTTATGTAGAGCGAGAGATGTCTGGCGCGATACCAAGTGCTTAAAAATTTCACGGTCGTCCTTAAAGTCATGCTAGAGTAAAACTGAACGCAAGCAAGAATTTTGGGACTATGCAAAAGATCGTTATTTTACGCAGCTGTCACGGGATTGAATAAGAAGAAGAGCGACTACCACATAGTGTTTCCACGTTACGAGTGAACAAAGCATTCCTGCTCGAACATAAAATGCGAAACACGTGGAGGAATAGAGACGCGTACAATGGGGAAAAAGAGACAAAGAAAACAAAAAAAAAAAAAAAGAAAGAGAGGAAGGACGAAAAGCGAGAACGGAGTGCAACAGTCGAAACGCTCGTTGCAGATATATTGCGAGTTTCGCCTACTGCGTCCTATTGTGCTTCTTCCGCGAGTTACCTGAGAGTTTCTTTCGTGCACAAAGTGCAAGTTAAACTTGCGTACAGTACATGGAGCAAGAAACTCCTCGGGATTTCTACCGCGTGACTACGACGAACGTTGCGAAGAGTGTACAGAATCACGTTCAACTGCGTGGGTGATACCGATTATGCAGGTCCTCAGCTGCATTTTTCGTGGTGCTTTCCAGCTGAGAGAAAACTCGCGGTAAAGCTACAAATGCCCCTCACTGTCGTAAAATCTCAAAAAAAAAGACGCAAGAAAACATTTCACACAATATTCACAGCGAAAAACCGTAAACAATTTCATAAATTACTTTAAAAACTATTTTCTTGAAACTATATAAATTTATCGAATATGTTTATGCGAAATTACTTATTCGTCTCGATTTCTCAATAATATGCCGAGAAATATGATACGTATATATTTTCACAGTGCGGTTGTTTATACATTGCCGAGAACTGTTATCATAAAGTGTAAATAATGAGGTTGTTGTTCTCGAGCAAAGATTACAGACGCGGTAAAATTTATAACCGCAGTGATTGTTCGAACACGTGATTATATACGTTGATATTTTAATTTTTGCCGGTGCAAAGATCGCACTAATGAAAATATTAGCCGTTCTGTCTCGAAGAAGATAAATTCGTCGAACACATGTATTTGTCGTTTGCATAGCGCGACTCGTGAGTGAGATTGAAAACAGTCCAAGAGTGTAGGAAGGGGAGTATGAATCATCGGTTTGATGACGAGGGGGTTATATATAACGCGCGCGCGATGTACAGGGGTTGAATGTCGCGAGAAAATTTCCACGAGAGTAAAAACTTATTACATCAATCTTCCTAGTTTTAATGTATAATCCCCAAAAGTGAGATTAACAGAATAAAAACAAAATATATTGTTTTAGAAAACGCTTAACTCTCTTTCCCCAGAAATATTTAACATTTTATTATAATTATTGATTTATCATAGTTATCTCGGCGAAAATGTACAGTAAGTGCAGCTAGTGCATGAATGTATTTTCCTCAAAATCAAGCGTTCAAGCGTTATTTCCATTTGGATGAATGAGATACGTCGAATTTTTGTGAAGTCCCTTTACAGTATATTAAAAAATTCCTGATTTCGCGCTGCATCGGCCAAGAACGGATGCGTCTTCCATTATTCATTTCGAATTGAATCGACATTAAGAAATTCCTAATATCGGACATACCATGCACTTCACGCTTCGTTTATCCGTAACAGCGGTTCGTAATATATAGATTGATGGTAGTTATTAAAGAGTAATATTACGCACGCAAAAATCGTAAAACTGACGAGTGTCATTCGACATACGAGAACGTCAATGAATTCTGACAATAAGTGTCAAATGTGAGATTGATTGGAATTTTTAACACATTCAAATGCCAATTTTAATTATTATTAAATAACCGAAAAATTCATTCACGAATACTCGATAATGACAACGCGTGACGGTAAAGTGTGTGACAATTGCGCGCGTTTCGCGTAATCTCTGAAATATGTTCGTTTTAATGGAGCTTCAATTAGAACAAAACACTCCGACCTACGCAAGCGTACGATCATAAATTACAATCGGTAATCCGCAATAAACCGTCCGATAAAAATGCGGTTTAGTAGGCTCCGCATTTTCCTTCATGACCGTCACGCGGATAGCATTAGAAGCAAATCTCTCAACCGCGCACGAGGCCAGCAACCTCTCTTTCCGATCAACCTCGACCCTGTCTTTCCTCGTTGACTGTGAATCGCGCTTTTGAAAATTATGTTACGATAAATACGACGAATGCCAACTTCCCGAAATTGTCGCCGCGTAATGTCAAAACGATTTATCTTCGCCAGAATTTCGCCAAGTTTTCACGGAGAAATACCTTTGGGAAGCTCGATATTCAATATGGCACTATGCGTTTTTAAAATATAAAACTGAATATATACGATCGCAATAAATCTATCAGTCACAATATATGATACATTTATCTTTTAGATTACAGATACAGAAGTGACGGCTCGGATTGTCGCGATAGTAAATAATGCAATTACGATTTGATTTTTATGTAGAGATTTTTTTTATAAATGTAAGAACGATAAACTGCAGATATCATCTGCAGTAACTTTAAGCGTTATTTGATCATCGCAATCGAGATGTTAAATGTCATGTGACAATCTACTTCTTCATTTTAATTCCGATTCAATGAAAGTGAGATAATCGTTCTATTTTAATTTTACAATACGCAGAAATTATTTCTGTCCGACATTTAATATCTTCCAGCTTCCATTGTTCGCAGAACGCTGCGACAGTAATTGCAACTGCAAAAAAATTCCACGCGTAATTATAAATGTTCTAATTTCGCAAAACTCTTCCACTTGAAAAAACAATTCAGCGAAGAAGAAAAAACTTATTTGTTAAAAGTCCCGCGGTCCAAATTCAATTTAATCTGTGCAAACGAACCTGGCAATGTTTTTTCCTAGAATTACGAGCTTCAATTTTCTCACGTTCTGCCCATATTTGCAAGTGATAATTCTCAACGCGCGCATTCGCGCGTGAAAAACAATGGGTGGACATGCAAAAAAGACCTTGACACGTATTTATTGTGGGGTTAACGATGCTAAAACGCACTTTGTGAGTTTAGAGGGAAAAAAACTTCCTTCCATTTTACACGCGCGAGCGTTTCCCCTCTCCGACAATTACCTATGCCGAGGTCTGTGTGTAGATATATTTAATATCATCTCGCTCCGACGACAAAAAAAGAAAATCATCCACCATTCTTTATGCATAATATATGTCATAAAATAATAAACACGAGAGAAAATGTTTTAATTTTAGCAGAGAAATCGTAACCAAGAGAATGCATAATACATCTCTCATTTCTGCTTTTCTTTGTGTTCCGCGTAACAAAGAGAAACTCTTTCGAGATAATCGTCACGATCGCGCGAACATGAAGAATTAAAGACAGCGAGACTTGTGTGCGGGAATTGTGCGCGCCACGCACTCCACACGTGCGACGCAAACAAATATCAATCATAATATATATAGAAATATCTTTGTTTGTGTGCGTGCACACGCGTACGGAAATCTTATAATTCTTTTTCTGCAAGAAGTATCGAAGGAAGGTTAAGTGAAGATTTATCTCTCAACAAGACGTTGTAACAGTGAACACAAGTAACTAAATCTGACCTACATAAAAAAAAAAAAAAAAAAAAAAAAAAAAAAAAAAAAAAAAAAAAAAAAAAAAAAAAAAAACACTACACGAATAACGAAAACGTACCTATCTGGAAAAATACGAGACAATTCACAACGCGTATATATATATATATATCAATCGCAAAAATTGCATGTTGTTCGCGTTTGTACACGAAAGCAATAGAGAGTTGTATAAAAATTGATCAAAGCATCATATTCGTAACGTAAAACTCAACATTTGAATGTGCCACTACTTCGGAGAACAATTGACACTTGACCCACAATCAAGTTTTTTTTTTTTTAGTCGATAGAACGCTGCAGCACGTTAGAACCGTGTACTCACCTATTCATTGTTAGTAAGTACCGTGTATATATACACGTATCTGGATATTAACTCGCGACATTGATCAGTGACGTAATATACGTATATGTGTAAATATAGAGCCACCCTGTGTTACATCAAATTCAATTTTGGTAACACGGCGCGTTGAATTTAGTCTATCGAACAATAGGCTACTAATTTGCAGAATAATATAATTTTGAATAACACAGAATGTGATGTCAAATATTACAAAATTATCGCCTGTTTTGTTACAAAACATACAAAGTGTAAATTTTATTTACTTTATCTTGTAAACACACGCAGAAATAGACACGATAGTTTATTTTCACAGCGGTTTGTACGCGCGATGCGAGACGTATATTATTCGTCCGTATGATAATGCGTCATCTTGGCTTTAATCCGCTTTAACGGACACTTTCATATACGGATTGTGCACAAATACGGTCGTGCGTAACGCGAGAAGGGAGGGGATTAAAATCATTGATCGACTTCATGGCGTGCCACCTGATTCCGAGGAAAAATGTCAACAAACCTGTGCAGTCTGGAAAAAAATACGGCTACCGGCTAAAACTCACACATGACGCAACGTAACGTCGTGAGAAAGCAGCGCGATTTTAACACGCAAGTCGGAGAGCGCGCGTAAAGGGAACCACACACGCGTGCTAGAGTGGCGAAATAGAAAGGCAGTACCGCGGAAGCGATTTCACTCACAATACAAGAGATACACATTTCTAGCTTTAAACTATTTTACGGTGTAAGGTGCACGATGAGATTTATTGCCATCAACAAACACGCCTATACAACCGGTTCGCGCTAATGCGCGTAACTAAACGAGAATTGTTTTATCCATACAAAATACCGCAAATATAAACGAGAAAAACTTTAGAAAAAAAAAAAAAAAAAAAAAAAAAAAAAAACTAGTAAAATATGCGAAATTGTTTTCCACGCGGCAAATACGTACAGGCAGGTACTCGAGTTATTCGAGTGAAACGCATCGTTTTAAAGACGGAACGGAAGAATAAACAAATGTACCGTCGTTATTCCGCACAAATATTTCGTCGCGGTTATCCTTCTTTGCTTTTCTAAAGTTGCAAAGAAATTTGCGGTTGGCGGGCTAAGACCAAAGTCTTTTGCGTGCGGTATCAGTTGTCGTTCCGCGACGTTACAATTTTTTTTTTTTTTTTTTTTAATGCATTTTACATAGCCGTTTGCTGAGATTCAAGGAACACGTACAATCGATATTTCGTATGTTTCTTTGGATCCGTGGGACCGACGTCAATTTTCGAGAATTTTCGAGAAACTACGAGCGCAATCGTACTGCCTAAACGAGGCCGAAAAAAAAAGGTCAGCTTCATTGTGAGCGAAATTCAATACCTTCCTACCGAGAACGACTGAGAACGAACAAAGAGAGGGAAGCTTGCCTTCTGAACAACCGTGCGGATAGTCCGCATGTGTCTGGAAAAGCCGGTATTCCTCTCCGTTTTTCGAGCGCTTACCTGCGCGCTCGACACATGACCAAACGCATGTGCAAAAATAACGCGTGCAACTCCGAAACAAAAAGCTTCTCACACTCCACGTGTACGTTTCTCTCTATGTTCAGTCAAATAAAAATTTGAATGCCTGCGGTTTCGCGTTATTTTAGATAGATATGTCGACAACAGAGGGATATTCGGAAAAGAGCAAAATTCTCTTTCGCGAAAAATATAAAATTCAGTGTGTATTCAATATGGCTTTTATTTTTTTTTCAACGATGTAACTAACGTAATTTTCTTTGTGATTTTGCAACTGATCCCGATAAACAACAATTTCACAATGTTACTTACTTGATATTTATAATTATCGTGTGCCACAATCCAGAAACGAGATGCTACACGGCTTTCACTCGACTGACGCGTTGCGTCGAACGCGTGTGTCCTCTCTCTCTTTTTTTCTCTCTCTTTCTCTCTCTTACTATCAAAATAAATCCGATAGAATCTCTATAATTCGTTTTCTTAATACGAGTCATTCGCCATCACCGACTAAAGAGAGGCGTTTCTCCGTTCCGAAAACGAGCTGGTGTCTCGTGTTAGTTGTCTCGCTTACGTTCCCTTGTCCTTTCCCTTTCTCTTTCGCCCTCTCTTTCCCGCCGTCTGCGTTTCTCACTGTCCGTTCGCAGTAACAAGATGAACATAACCTACAATATAATCTACACTCTCTCTCTAGCGTTGTGGGAACAAAGATTCACGCAAAGAGACAGCGGACGCTCAAGGACATTTATCGTCGAGTTTTGCGAAACTCACGCGATTTTGTCCCGCGTACGTTGACGCGACACGGAAACGAGCGGGAATTAGAGATAGAAAAAGTGATGAAGAGAGGGAGAGAGAGAGAGAGAGAGAGAGAGAAAAGGAAAAGGAATTCCGATAGGATGCGCACGATCAATGAAAGCTGCGCGTCGGTTAGAAAAAAAGCCACGTGCTGAAATTACACGAAATTATACAAGATCGCGCGAAGAAAAAAATGAAACAATGTTATCAATTTCTCGTAGTATAAAATAAAAGAAATCGATCTAGAACCATATTTCTGGATTAAAAAACGATTAGCGTGTGGATGCAATTGGATTCGTATTACTAGAGTGCATTTGCATTTCTAAAGTGTCTCGTGACTTTCGTGATAAATTACAGAGAGAAAATACACGATAAAGAACATGAGAGATAAAGCTATGCGCGAACAGCATCTGCTGTTCTTCCCGCTGTATTATTCTCCGATTATTGTTTCGAGGCGAATCGCAGCGCGCGGGTACGCACCGATGAAGTGAGCGTGGGTCTGTCGACCCGGCGCCTGCTATCGAACCGACGCCTCCAAGAGCTTTTTGCGCAACTAAAAGCCAGGAACACACAAAAACTTAAGCAGTAAGATCCAAGCACTAAACAAATCAATCAATCAATCAATCAGACTAGCATTCTCTAAAATGTAAGCTATTTTCAAAAGAATATCATTGATTTCTTTGATGCTACAGTTTTTTCGCGTGTTCCCGCTCGCAAATTTCGCGCAAACGATACACAAGGAGCGTACAGTAATACACACAGTGTGTTTATTAATTCAAGAGCGAAATCAAGAGACGCCTCTCGTCTCGTCTGTCGTCCATCACATGCTCTCTCCTTGCTGCTCGTTGTTATCGACGATAGAAAAGCAAAAACATGACAGAAACACTTACAGGGTAGTACATCCCTTGCGGAGGAAGGAAAAACGCCCCAGAGCCCCACAGTTTGAGGCCGTTTTGCTCCACCGTTGTGCAAGAAAACAAATCCGTCACTCCGTACCACTGCCTCCCCCGCCTCCTCCACCGCCACCACCACCGCCGCCTCCTTCTTTCGCTCTTCCTCTACTGGCACTCGTATCTCTTTCCTGCCGCAGTTTGGACACACTACGCGCTGCTCGTCGTCACGGCACGTCGTCTATGTGTCGTACGCGACACGGTGGTTAAAAGCATAAACGGAAACTGACCAACAGCGACACCGACGCTGATGGTGTATTACGTCCACTCCCACACTCAACGTACGAACGAACACACGCGAGAACACATACGCACGATGAGAGCACGGAAATCGTAAATGTTAGGAGGAGCACAAAGCAACAGCAAGACGCACGGCGGAGCTTTTCGTTGTAGGGATCGAGCGACGGCGTAACGCGCACAGTTCCCTCGCCACTCTCGTCGTCACTCTTCGGTCTGTTCCTGTTCCTCTCTCGGATATCCGTTCGTTCACGCTCCTCCGAATCTCTTTTTTCTCTTTCTCTCTCTCTTTTTTCGCTTGTTTGACCGCCGTTCACAATTCTATTTCACGACCGCCACCGAACGTGGTCCCGCTGTGACTAACAACGATCCCGCTATCAACCGGCGCCATTGACTGCCAGCGCCACCGGCATTTCACTGACACGCCGCTCGCAACGCCGCTTTGCGGTGGCTCCCACGTACTACAAAAGTCAATCTCGGAGCGCGTAAATCAAAACCGTGAACGATGCGTGGTCAATTCTTTCTTTAAATATTTCTGCACTTTTCAATAAAATAATTCTCAAACAAACTCAATTGTCAATCCCGAGATATGTCTTTCTTATAAAAGTTATTTTTGCAACTCCTTTCATATGCGGATGTCTCACTAAAATTGTTTATACGTTTGTGTAAGAAATAAAAACTAAAAACTTGTTTAAATACTGAGTTGTTCGGAAAATTCGTAATGTTTTCTAAGGTAGCATTAACGAAGATAGCAATATGTACACAGAACATCGTGCAGATATTAAAAACACCAAACAGTACCCTGCGTATGAGCACAGAAGCTAGAACGAGCCTTTAAATTGCATTTAAAAAATGTTACGTACTTTCCGAACAATAATTGTCTGCGTAAAATCGATTTAAAATAATTTATCGCAGGTTTTGGACAAATTGCGGTCGAGTCGCTCTCCGCGAAAGAGAAATACAATAAAACGAGAGGTGCAAAGACGCTCTACGAAAAAGAGCAATAATCAGGTCTTTGTTTTTACTTTCACCAGAAGAACATGTCCGAGGCGAGCCAATTATATATGATTGCGGAATCGTTTGTTGCTCGTTACTCGTCTTCGCGTAATCGCCGACTCCACGCCTCTCCTAGCCTAGCGCGTGCTCATTGTGTTTTAATATCTCTCTCTCTCCCGTAAATAATACTTTTCATCATAACTTCCATAAAAACGTGCGCGATGTTTTGCCCTTTTCATTTATCCGCGATCTTAATCCGCTTCATCTCGCACATTTCATCGTGAGAATGTACCACGTCGGTTGCATTATCCGTATTTCATTCGCGTCAGAACGCGTATACACCATCTTAAGATTTCTTCTGTAACATCTCGTGGGGATTATCCATCTAACAACGTAATGAAAACTTCACACAATTTATCAAGTTCCGGCGATTTAAACTTTACGAAACTGAGTACTTAATTTTCGCAACTTCGCAAAATTAAAAAAAAAAAAAAATATTAATTACACGCGTGTGATTCACGTGCCTCTTGATTACGCAGATGTATTTTTCAGAAAATAAATTTTCGCAAGCGTGCAATTTGTAAAGATAGTATATTTTTTATACTCGAATAAATCATAAGATGTAGTTGCACTGCTAGTTAAAAAAAAAAAGGATACTTAGAATGTTGTATCACACTTGTTCAACAACTTGAAGGGAAAGACAGCACTTCCTAGTTTCCGAGTGATAAGTTATCGATCGCGGTCTGTAATTATGACGGCGCTGGTAAACCCGGGTAACATCGTCGTCTAGAGGCGGCAGACTATTATTTCAGTCCGCTTCGTCGCGCGTTTGTCGCGTTCATCCGGTTCAATAAAGTCAACGAGGCTCGAAAGTTCGCGCAAGTGGAATCGACTGACGAGTGCGCGAAAAACTTTCCGCGCAGAAGTTGCCGGAATTTGCGAGAGACAACGAGATCCTTCGACGACATGTACTCGACGATTTATACCTCTGGAATTTGGCCAGCGATTTGTCTGGCGACGAGCGGACGAAGGGACGAAAAATATGTCGAAAGCGATATCGCGATGGTTCGATCATTATGGTATAATTACGATTTATAACATTACAGAGAAATACAAGAGCTTTCTTTTCGCTAAAATACCCCTAGCGTATGGTATCATCAACAGAAATTTCTTTAAATTCGCGTTTTGTATATTTTTGCGAAAAATCGATCGCTGTCTACATCGTTCTTTATTCCATATTTTATTGTTTACTGTTCACGAAAGCATTTACGATAAAAGAAATATAAATAAACGTAAACGCTATATATTGCCAACATCGAGTTTCCGTCGAGTGGTTGCGTACGCAAAAAGTAGGAAGTATTTCCCGCTTATGGATCGTATATGTATAACCGGCGCTGTATATATGCCACCAACAATCAACCTGCGAGACGACCCACAGGAGACGCAACCCCTCTTCGAATCACCATAGAAACGAAGAGATGGGACGAGAGGGTGCAAAGGCTATAGCGCTTAGAATAACCGCCCGAACGCCCTCCAGATGAAAAGGAATTCTCCTCCCTGCACCAGTGGCGCGTGATAGCGATGGAGATATAGACGTATATCCTTATCTACGGAATATCTCATATTTACGAGACTTTCATCGCCATCGACATAAAAAATATCCAAATATTGAGAGAATTCATAGTTTCCAATATGCTTTTACAGCAAAATCAAACTGATATGTAAATAAAATACAAAGTGAAAAAAACCTGTCTTCAAATGTTGTTCAAGTAAATGTCAACTTTACGAGGAATAAAACACTTAGATATATATACGCAAATCGCGATATAGTTTTTTTTTATCTATTTCCTTGATACACTATCATTTCGAACGACCGACAATTTTAATCAAGGAGACGGTATCTCAGAATATGTGCGCGTGTACGGCAAAATTCTCTCCTAAATTTTGCGTCGTGCAATTGCGGCCTACCGGCCGGCATTTTCTCTCCCGCGGACTCTTCTCGGCTGTTGCTAGTTTCAAGAGCACTCGGGGTGGCCCCGCGCGCTCACGAACGTATTTTTAGAACCCTCCGGACGTTGCAGCTGGAGCGCACATGCGCGCATATCTGACGAACGAACGACGACGCCATTCAGAGTCCTGGTATGCCCGGTATACCTTCTCGTCGGCACAGCTTACACACGCTCCTGACACTATAAATGTTTTACACTCGACCTCACCGACAACGGAGAGACGTGAGAGAGAGAGAAAGAGAGAGAAGAGAAACCTCGAGGGAAGAGGATAAGGACGGGAGGCGGAGGGAGAGAGATCGAGGAGGATAAATTTATCGGATCTTGGAAAAGGAACGGGAGTATCGCGCGTGGAATAAACAGGAGCGAAACATTTATGAATACTCTCGGCTTTGCCGAGAGATCCGCGCTAGACAAAGGCAGTAGTCGTCGAAGATAATTATCCGCGCGATAATGACAATAGTACTACGCGGACGCGGTACGAACAATGTCGTTCCTGCGACGATTAACATAATAGAAATTCTACCGCGCGCCGGCAGGGAGGCCGCGCCGCGAGCCTCATCGATGAAATCACGAATGCTGAATTTCATAATTAAATGACGCTGCATTTAGGTGATCTAATGAATATTCGATTAACAATCGAGGTAGTCCGGAGAGATTATATCGATAGTATGTATCGTTAATATCGTCCAATTAGTATTATGTCGTCTAACAACAAATTTTATTTCCGATAAACGGGATGTATATCGGGCATGTAAATCCCTTGAGCGCGAAGATAAATTACATGTTTCTCAGTAGGTCACGCAAATATATCTGTATACATTAACCGTATAATCGAATTTTGCCATCAATAAAGACTCGCGCGAACCCTTTAATCCTGAATTAAAATTCAAAGCGACGCGTTTCGCGGGAGAGCCATATACATATATCAGCTTACATTACCAAAGCGTATTATAATATTGCATACATATTGTGCTCTCCCGCTTTATCTGCGTGCGAAAACTCTACCGCAAATAACTATGTTCTTGGAGCACGAAAAATTGAAAATAATTCGGCAACACATCGCTCGTGAGAAAACTCATACGAGCTATTGTTCGAAAAAATCCAGACTGCGCCTTACGTTCGAGACTCGCTGTAGAATATTTCCTTGAAAAGAACCTGTCGACCACGGCGATGACATCTCGGTTTATAGGTCGCCTTCGATTTTTCCGGACTTTCTCCCTCCTTTTTTTTTACGACACACCGGAGCTCCGTCGAGGGGATTCCAGAGGTGAGAAAGAGAGGCGCGTCCTGTAAGCCGCTCGTGACCGAAGGATGATGTGAAATCTAATCAGGCAAAAGGCGCGACGAATCGCTCGTCGCGAAGAATTTCGCGAAGATCGCTGCGAAACGCTTTCTATGAATTTATATATACATATTTCTTTTCTATATCCTCCTTAATTCCAACCGGAAACGATTTCTTATATCGCTATCAATCCGAACAAACCGTTTTTAATAGAAGAAACTAGAAGAAAAACCGTTTTGCCGTAAAAACGAAAGATATCGTTTTATCCGAGTGATTATCGAAGATTACCAAACTCGATTAATAGACGAAAAGGATTTGTTGGAAAAGAAAAACCAAGTAATTAATCGAATTGAAAGGATCATTATATTTTTGCACCGACTTGACATCGCAAATCTTGCATAAAGTAATAGTATTTCCGTTTAAAATTGAAGTCTGTGCGGAGACACCATCGATCGGAATTTATCGGTCGACTTATATTTATGCAATACGCGACGAGTCGTATATCTCGAGTTAAAGATGAATCCTAAAGATCGACATTATCATCCTGTACTTCTCTCCAGAAACTGCCTACGCTCAACGAGGGAGAATCTCAAAGAGGCGTTTCCATGACAACTGCTAGAGTGAGAGAGAATGGCGCTGAGAATCCACGAGCGATAGCATAGTGATGATTCCCGTTAACGTCGCTTGATAATCTCGCTTGACACGTAAAAGGCAGATTTCAAACGGAGTGTCCTGTTGTAAAAGAGTCGAAAAAAAAAAAAAAAAAAAAAAATAGAGATTCACGTTTACGTCAGTTATCTCGCGGAATTTAATTTCCCATATTGTATCTCCGGGAGTTACAATCGAAGCGTATTGTTACGCAACGTGGAAGTGACATTTATCATAAACTGAGATAAACAAGTTCAAAGCTTCTATAATGAGAAATGTCACTGCCATATTGCGTAACATGATTCAACCGATATCGCGCGGCGGGCGCCCCGCGTGAACTCGCTCCGGTTCGTCCGTTTTCGATCAATACGCGACCGACCGACCGACCAGCTATCGGTTAGCCTCTAATCGATATTGATCGCCAACGATAATGAACTATCACGAGTTGATGTGTGTCGCCGTACTTTCGTGCGCACAATTAATTCACGAAATAGTTACGCTAGCGCGTAAACACATCTAATATGTGTAACTTGTAAAAGTGTCGGAAATGGCATTGCGCTATTTCGGAAGATCTAAATTAGATGTCGAAAAATACCGTCACACGAATATTGGTGCATGTTTTATACACTAATGTTTTATCCCACGTGTCGGACTCTGAAACGCGCGCGAACAGTGTGCCAAGGTTGAGATAAGTGTTGAGAGTAATTAATTTTCGGTAAGAGAGTTCCAAAATAATTTGCGTTCGATGAGATCCCCCTTATTTAACTCGTTTTATTATTAGAAACGTTACTCACATTTTACGAAAGAAAGAAATTGAACTTTAGACTAAAAACTTGTATATTTAAATATTATCGCGCAAAAAGTTCTCTCACGCTTCTTCGTTCGAAAAACAGCTGTTGTGTCGAGAGCACGCTACGTGAATTTCCCGGCAGGACGATTTGATCGAAAAGAGAAAGTTCAATCTTTCCGGCCGAAACAACGCCGCGCACAAAACATGCTTAACGCTCCCGGGGAGCGCTAATGCCTGTCGTAAGCCTTTTGAAGTTTTTCAGAGTTAGTTTACGTGTTTTTACAAGTGCTTCCGATATATCATGACGACCTTAAAGCTGCACACGATGGCCAGATTAACGAGGACAGAGCGGTAGTTCGATGGTAGCGAACACGCGATGCACGCCACTGACGGTTTTATCTCGCGCAAGGGGCGGACACGCTCGCGTTCTTTTTCCTCTTAAAACACATGCAGCGCAGTAAAATACGCGGGTAACGCGCTCGAAAAGCGTACAACAGCTTCTCTCTCTTTTTCTCTACGAGAACTTCAAAAATAGCAAAGTTCAAAATGCCGATAATAATTTTGTTGCAGATATAACATCGCGCGAGACTGCATTCTCTTGATGAAGAGAGGAGCAATGTAGAGGACGAAATCTTTCCCGTTTTTTGCACATTATCGTACTTTGAGTGTAAAATTACACTGAATTAGATTAGATTAGGTAACGGAGTGAGTAATTATAACCACAGCAAAGTTGGAAACCAGGTACTGCAAATAACGCATTTGTCATGCTTAAGAATATCCTCTCTGTTATAAAATTCCTTTAACATTCGCGCGTTTTGTACGATCACATGAGAACGTTTTTAATTTTTTCGAGAATTCTATGAGACTAAAATAAAGTAACGAATAAGCTTCTTTTAATCTCAGAATTATTCAAAAAGTAAAAACATTTTTATCTCATCGCGCTTTTTCCACACAGCATTATTTTTTATATCTTTCAGTGAGAGAGAGACGCTCTATATCAAAGTTACTTGCTGATCCTAAGAATAGTGTATGCAATGTGCGTAACTTTTTGCAAATCGTGAGACAAGTGCAACGACGCTTGATAAATTGGCTCTTCCGCTAAGGTCAAACGTTTCTTAGACGCAATCGCAAAATAAAATCCACGAGAAAAGCGACTCCGCTATAGTATAAAAAGAGTAGTA
Organism: Pseudomyrmex cubaensis; assembly: GCA_014825685.1. Classification (NCBI taxonomy): domain Eukaryota; kingdom Metazoa; phylum Arthropoda; class Insecta; order Hymenoptera; family Formicidae; genus Pseudomyrmex; species Pseudomyrmex cubaensis. The sequence goes on along the minus strand of QVOA01011206.1, from coordinate 9,380 downwards.
CAAGTTCCGTGCTGTCTGCGTTCCGAAGCAACTCGGAAAAATAAGAAACGCAACAAATTTATCTCGAGCTACGAGAGAGAGATACCGGAATTTTGCTAGAACAAGCAATTTTTGTCGAAAAAATTAATTATCCATTAAACACACAGAACATTTCTCGCTAAGTAAAATTATCAGTTCTTATTTCATGTTTTTAAAAAATATTATTTGTTCTTTCGGTGTTATATTTAAATTATATATTCCAGCTAAAAAATTAATACTTGACTACAATTTTTAAAAGTTTTTCATGTAGTTTTTTCGTAGACAGTATTTTTTCCTGCTTTTCTTTCATGTTTGTTTCTTTCTCTCTCTCTCTCTTTTTCGACGTACTTCTGCTTTCTATCAGTCACAAATCCGTAACGGTATATTTCTTTTGCGATAAATATACACACGTCCGATAGTGGGTGGATGGGTCCAGATTAAAGAGATACTTCAACACGCGTATAAATCGACGCCGTGTTTAAACACATGCTGATTTTCAAGTAAACCGTGCGAGAACGCGGAGTTTCCAAAAATCCTAACTACAAGATTATGTTTCCGTTTTATTTGAAATTTCGAAGAGTTCCAAGAATAAATGACATTTAATTTCTCTTTATCTTGCGCGACTTTTCAGTAGGACAATTATTTATGCGGAGTGCGCGGATCCTGCGAGAACGCGATAACATCCCTCTTTTAACGACTGAGAGAGAGGATCGGATTACAAGGGCTGTATCCTGGCACGGATTCAATTTTCCAGCTAAATATACACGCGTCGCGTATATTTGGCGAATCGGTCGGTTGTTTCAATCGTGAGCTTTACTACGCCTCGGCAACGCCATGGAGAGGTTCCGGAGCTAAAATCAATTGCGCGCGCCAGGAGAGGACAATCGCGAACCACGCCGAAAATAGGCAGCAATCCCGACTGCTCTTAAGCAAATCTCGGCTTGCGCGGATAGACGAATCGAAACACATGATGAGTCATTTGTCTGGAAACGTTCGACCAAAAAATCTATTCTTTCGATACAAATTATTAAAAAAAAAACAATTGTGTCAAAAATTACAGACTGTTTCAAAATTACAAAAAACGTACACGTGCCAATTATTTCATTACACAAAAAAATTGACATATCGATTTTAGACTATAATAGTTTTGATCGTTCAACGCAAAACAAGCAATACTCGTTGTAGTGTGTAATTCAATTCCATTTGTTAACGTTTCACGCGGATGAACATTACTGAAAATAAACAGGCTGCATTGTTTCCAGACGATTTCATTGCTGACCCGATTCAACAATAAATTAACACAATCGATATTCATGAATGAAAGTTCACTGTCATATTATTTTATATATATATATTTTTTTAGAAATTTACTTATCTCATAATTATTTATATGCAATTAATTGTTTTTTTAACTACTATATAATTAAGCAAACTTTCGAAAACACAGAGAACTATAATATCATACATAGTTTATTGACAATGCTATCCTATGTCGATCGCGTCGTAGTGTTACGACGTTTCCAGAATTGACGTCGGATGGCGTTGACTGTCCGCCATCGGATCGTTTATCGCCATTTTACAGACAAAGAGAGCGAAAGAAAAATTTATTCATTCTCATACAATTAAATATTTTAAAACTTCAAACAATAACTACTTTGCGAATTCATTTCATAGTCGCATATTTATAATTACTAATATAATCATAATTAGATGACTTTCTAGTCACACATATTGCGTGCTTTTAAATGTTAGACTGATTAATTTGTAAATAAAGAAATCTCACATGATTGACAATATCGTTTGTGTTAATATTATTGGAGTTGCACATTGAAATTATCGATTACTTCTCACCGATAGAAATTATGAGATACGCTCGTTTGTATTGTAGTTTGCCAAGTTTGAGATCTTTACTTTTCGAACAAATAACTTTATACGAAAGACACGCGCGTTACATATTCTCAAAGATAATTATATCTTACTAAAAAATAACGAGCATATTCTCCGATATATTCTAATGCAACGATTTTCGACTTCATACCTTTCTCAAAAGTGCGCAAGATTCATATCCGCCGAGACGATCGTAGTCGCGGACGTGAACAGTACATTGTGGCGAAGACGCGATTGAAATAATACAATTTTCTGTTGCACCTACCCAAATTTCCCAGTTCAATCGCTCCCATTCGTGATTCAGCGAGTAATTGATCTTGATATTACGCAAACGAATCTTCGTGCGCGTTTGTTCTAACAATATTCGATCCGCGGAACCGAAACAACGTCGCGTTCTTCGCATGTTTGCGAAACTATTAAACAAACGGAACGCAAATTCGAAAAAGATTTTCGCGCGACTTCAGAACGTACGCGGTGGTGCCATCTCACGTGACGCGCGGGAAACCTTTATGTCGCGCGGTTGGTCCTGCAGAGATGTTTATTATTGAAAATGTAGGTTGCTTCAATACATACATCATTTTTAATGTGAATAAGTAATTTCATAATACTTTATATTACAATATCTAAGATTTGTGTATAATATATAAGAAACAGTCAGATTAATAATGTCTTATAATATACATACATAATGTATATTAAATAAAATTACTGACAAAGAAACAAAAACACAATATCAATTTAAAAGATTCCATAAAACAAACAAAGAAAAGCTATCCTATTAATCAAGACATAAAACCGTATTATCAATTTTTAATTTTATTCTGAATTATGTGTGACCAATCTACGTTTGTATTCTTGTTACCTTAAGTACAGTTAGTAGTATACCTTAATTACATTTCCAATAACTCCTTTAATATGGTATTATCAATTTTTAATTTTATTCTGAATTATGTGTGACCAATCTACGTTTGTATTTTTGTTTACAAATCCGTGATATATACGTACGTAAAATGTTTGTTTCACTTACTGATCATATCAATTTTCTCCAAACCGATTATCATGTGTGTGTTTATTCAAACGTTTATTAAACCTTCATATCGCAAGATCGATGTCCGATTATAAATGGAAAAAGAATGTGGAAATAATCGTGTACTGTCCATACTGCTGCTTAGTCACTAACGAAGACCACTCATTTCCGTTGCTTCTACCCATCCGTTATTACTTCAGCCGCTTGTGCTGGAAAAGCAAATATTTTCGAATTATTCATAATCCCCGGAGCATTCGCGAGGAGCGTAATAGATCTTGGTGAATAAAAGCTCTTACGGTCTCGTTGACTCTCATCAACACACCTGCACGAGTACTTGCTACAAATTAAAATCATGGGAGAGAGAATCATCGCAAACGCGCAAATACACAACAACGGTAGAATGCAATACATATATTTCTTCTGAGATTTCTGGAACTCTCTCTATGAACAACGTGATCTCGCATATGTGCGTTATTACGTGTTTTATTTCCGAGCGGAGCAGCACGTACTTGGATTAAATTATTAATCCCGCAAAATGTAATTAAATTATGCAGATGGATTTTGTGTAATATATATAAAAATCGAAACTAATAAATTATTCGATTTCTCAAGAGTTCATACATATATTTCTCTGCATAATATTTAACTCTAATATGTTATATAACTGTTGTTGCATATAAAATGTAACGCAGATGATATTCACGTCGCTTTTATGCAAAAATTTCAGTTTTCTTTTGGAAAAAAGAAGCCGTCACAAAGGCCTACAGATATATATATGTATAAAAAGTAATCTATTATATATATATGTGTATATACATATATGTACCTGACATTCAGCCTCCTTTCGAGGACTGAAGGTTAATTTGCAAGGCAAGGGATTTAATTAGCGAATGCGCAAAGACGTGCTACTGCACGCTAATATCGTATACTATGACTCTTTTTAATTGCCTGTTTAATCTAGCGTGCGTTCAATTTAAATTTCTTGTTTACCGTCTTTTTCTCGAAAAGAAAGTTCTATATTTTCAATCACAAAGAGATATCCAACAGAGATTTCTATCTCGATACAGAAAAGAAATATCTTTTTTGCGCTCTGTTTGCACCCGACATAATTGCGCACACACGTACGATACACGTTATGCAAGTTTCATTATGTGTCACCATAATTTACATCAATGATATCGTTATGTAATAACAATTCTCCGAGGATTGATTCACGCTGTTGTTCATAATTAACGTAACAATCGCGGCTTTACCGCAGAGGCGACATAATCGTGTAACGATACGTACGAGGCATAATCACGTGGTTACAGTGCATGGCAATATCATATATAAACGATATAATCACAGCAACATGTGCGACAATTATGAAAATAACGATAGTATGTAACAAGTCGCAAAAATTAGACACGTAACAATAAAAGAAATATCTTTGTCACAACAAATTTTCACATTTTTTAAAATATTCATTTGAGAGCGCATTTTTTTCGGCTCTTACCTTATTCCTTTTCGCCTGATATCCGTATGCATATATGCAAGATTATTAAAACGTTTTCCCGTTGATAATCCCGTTTCGTGTGATGAGCACGTGAGAGATTTTTGTCGAGCGCTTTTCACGCTTTTCCTGCGACTGGCTTTTCCCGCAATTGTTCTCTTTTCTCTACGTTACACATATACGCGCACGCATCCTCTGTATCTGTTCTTTTTGCTTTCTTTCTCAAATCTCGCAAATACCTCTAGATATCCCCGATTCTAATTCAATCGCACGATTTTCTCAGGAAATCCCACCCTTCGAAATGGCTTTGCCCAATACCACCTCCTCACCTACGATCTCGCGAATCTTCTTCTTTCGTACCTTGCCCTCTCGTGCGTTTTCAATTCCGACCTCAGGGCCGTATCCGTTGGACTGTTGCTGGGCGATAAGATTTAGGGCATCCTGACGAAAAAGGAAACGACCTGCGGAGTGGCGGGACAGAGTTTCCTCCGCTTTTGCGAGAATTTAGAAATTCGTATAAGATGAGATATATAAAAGAGCCAAGTAGAAGCACATAAACTCAACGCAGTCGCCGCAGCTGCCGGAAACGCGGAATTTATTTTTTACCTTCGCCCGTGCAATTATTTTTACATCTTTTTTTCATACGATTCAACGGCACTATCTATTCTAATATGTGAAGTGTCATATATTATAAAAATCTCTCACACATAGTGTTTTTTTAAGAATATTTTATCATTAAAACATTAATTCTGAAAAGAAAGAAAAAGAAAACAAGAAAGAAAAAGAAAAAGAGAGGATCATATAGTATTGATACAGAAAAATTATTTATAAGTGAGATAGCACGTTTCTCTCACAAAAAATGTCACTATTTTCAATCCAGCTCACGTTTAAAAATCAGGAGAATCTAGTAGGGATCTGCGTCTCATCCGCAAGATTGTAAAATACTCACGTTTGCGCTGCCACGTAGCTTTGAAAGTTATTTCCGTGAGTACCTACTCGTATATTTTCTATGTCTCCGTAACGAAACGAGATTTGCAGAATTTTTCGTGCATTTCTCTTCGTATAATCCTGCATTACGTTTACCAATATTAGTAAATTTAATATTCATATAAATTTCATTAATTTTTAATTTACACAAATTTCAGTAAATTTGCGCAAAAAGAATTTTCTCTCGCGTATTCAACACAAATATATAAGAATACATGTCAAATTTTCTTTCAATTTTTTCCACTACTTTTTTGTACAGAATTAGAATGTAAGTGTCGTACACGTAATTAATGTCGTATCTTTTTACACTCCAAACAAGGAGAAAGAGAGACACTATCGTGTTATTAGTGAAACTTTTAACGTCGCTTTCTTTATTTTGCGAAGATTAAGTTTGTACTATGTGCGCGCTCAGCAAAAGTACGTGGAACTAAAACACCAACTCCAACGACAACTCGCCTTTCCGCCCGACAAAGCTTTACTTCGAAATGTTCACTTAATTTCCAACTTCAAATTCAGCTCATAGAAATTAAAATTCTCTTGTAGAAAAGTACCAACTAATTATAAATTCTTTATGATGTATAAAGAGATTGGAAAAGCACGCGAAACTTCCCTCGCTTTTCTTCTCGACCGCAGTCAATTTTCATTGTCTATTCTTCACCGCGCTTGTGGTTCAATGATTCCGAGGTGTTAATCGACGTTTACAATCCCAAAGAGTTGAATTAACTCCAACTTTTGGACAGAGAGATAATTTGCTTTTTATAAAATATAAAAAACCTAAAAATTATGAAATTATGGAACAAATTCTCCAAAGATCTATGAAATATCTCTCTATCCTTATAATATTACAAAATTTTTATAAGTATGTTCTTTCAGTAATATTACTTCTCAATCGAATTTATTCCGTTTATCTTTTTGCACAATTTTGCATTTAATGCACTTTCACAAACTTTGTTTTCTTTCTTAGCTAACGACATGAAGAAAATTGACAAATTCTTAGTGTATCTCACAATCAGTGTGCGACGATGCTCACGTGTTACTGTCAGGTTTAAGGTCAAGCAAAGAACGCCATTTTCCGGCATTGGCCCTGTGACGGACGTAAGAGGATTAAGCCCGTTTTCTTCCCGCCGGATTTCGTGAGCCGTACCAGATGCTACTGTCGACTACTTGCCGTTTGTTCCGTTTTCTTTTATTACCCTACACGTTTGTCCACAATTAGTGCAGATTTTTATCATTCATTTTTATCATTTTATCAGTATCTTGTAAATCATTGTTAATCCCAAGATTTTACATTTAATTTTATTTTGTTCAACAATTTAATGTTACATGTAAAAGTTTTTACTTTATTTAATGTAGTTATATAAAAAGTAAATTTCTCTTATTCTCTCTTATATGCGTTCTCCGATTTCATTCCGTGTTAAATTTAATTACAAGAGAGATAATAATAAGAAAATTAGCAGTTGCGCAAAAACCTAATCTTGTAAGTATTTCAAGTATTTAATTCCGCACAAATCTCGGACATTAACTTTGTGGCACGTTTGCAGCCTAACTGAATATTTATGAGATATTATGTTCTCGATGTTTTACGTGTTCGACTTTACGGTCCACCGCATTAAGATGATCTTTCTTATTTTACTTTAAAAGCGAAGAAGAAGATAAAATCAGATTAAAGTTTTCATAGTACCTACGAAGAAATCGATACATACCAAACTCCGCAATGAGACGGCGTTCTCTAAACTTATTCAAGGATTATTAAATGGGATTAAATGCGCAAAAAAAAAAAAAAATTAAAAATTACTCGAATATCTCGGATTATGTCGACGCCAAGAGGAGATCATTTTACATCGTTTTATCGTCTTATCGCTTTAAAGCAATTTGCGCATAAAGATATTATATAGAAATTTCAATCATTCAAAATTGTTTGCTATACTTACAACGTGTGCTATTCGATGTGGCGTTTTGGCGCAATAGTTCGACCTGGAACAAGAAAAAGAATTCTATAAATATGATAATTCTTTAACACAATCATTTATATACTCAAAATATTATCTCTTCTCTAACAATAACAGTTACAATGAGTACAGAAAAAGAGGAATATGAAAATTATACTTTAAATTCAGTCAGATGTTCTTGAGAAGCCCGAGAAGAGTCATTTTAATCTGCATAATTCAGACGTGTCCGACTTTATGCCAGTTTCCGAAATAACAACCTATGATCTCTCTCTTTCTCTTTCTCTCTTGCACAGAATTTAGATTAAATTTAGAGAACGCGTGAGAGCACGAGTCACGTTATCAGACGCTGGTTTATTGAAAAAGATGAATCATGTATACCTGTCGCGGTGACTGACCGACTAACTGACCGGTTTCAAAGATCTCAACGTCGTTCGCATGCAGTGCCTAATAAAGCGTTCAAAGCCCGATGAAAGCCGTGGGATTTCGGGACGCGCATGGATCTATGGAATGTAAATTGCGTACACGCGGGCACGAGAATCGATCCAAAAATTGCATAAGAATTTTATTGCGCGCTTCTCACGTAGTTTTGAACATCTCTCGCGTTTGACTCGCGCTCCGTCGCTATAAAACCGCGTCTCTCGCAGAAGAAAGTAATTAAAGCGCTGTTTTATCCGCGCGTCTGGATACGTGCGCGATACGGGAGAATGCAGTTTTCGTTGCAACTGCGCCGAATCGACAACGGGAAACGCAGTTAGCAGTATCGTACGTGACGCGCGATTTTCGCGCACGTGTTTGGTTGCGTCTGCGCCAGTTAATTACGAGCCCGATATAGCGCCGCAACGAAAATAACCGGCGGCTTCTACACCGAATGGTTTTCGCCAGCGGAAAATGTTGCGGGGTTGTGTTTGCGTTAACAACGTGCGCGCCAGGAAATCACGATTATTATTTCCTAAATACGCTATACCGTCGCGTATATCGCGAGCGGGTAGATACCTAGTATTTGCCGAGTATTTGCCGCTGGTATACGTAATTGCAGCTCCCGCTTTTGCGTTCTGCGCGCGAACGATGCGCTTTCGCTCTCGACTCTCTCTCTCCGTGTTGATTGTGCGAGTTAATATGTAACGCAATTACATTCCAACGGGACAAAATGTGCGCACTGTTTTATCTCATTAGATTTTCCTAAAGATTGTTAATTCAGAACGAACTAATTCAAATTCTAAAGAAGAAAAAAAGTTATTCCAAAGTTATACAACATGTAAGTTTTCATATGCCGTCGCTTTCTTATAGTTTTAATTCGTTTGACGCAAGTTCGGCGTAGTGATTAGACCAAGTCAATAGACGAAAGAACTGCAAACGAAAATCGGATCAATCAATCGAAACCACCCCGTCGAATGGGGATAGCGTCATAAATTCTATCTCTCGAATTTCAGCGGAAGTCTGGGCGCAACTACCGACGAAACTGCAACTGCAAACCGACTGTAATTGGAAAGGCCGTAGGGCGCGTACATGTGAAGCCATTGCATGTATGAAAGTTATCGCGCACAGAGAGTGAGAGAGACTGTGATCGAAATCGAAAACCTCAGGGCGTGTGTTGCCGACGTTTACGGGCTTACATATTAGACGCGCGTCGAAACGTACATTTTAATCGAATTTCACCTTCAGTCTTCACCTTCATTTTACGCGTAGATATTTCCAAATGACATGTGTTAGGAACAAATTAAGCGTACGCGCAATTAGCCGTCATCAAAAGGCACGGTAGTGCCTCGCGCCAAGTTCACGCGCAATAAAGTTACGCGTTATTTGTTAAATCTTTAACAAAATAAATAAATTTTTTATAGAATATTAAACATTTAACTTAGATCGCATCGATACAAAATATTTGTGTTGCAATAGTACGTAGTACTACTATACTAAGTAACGTTTTGAGCAATAATAAGATTTGTCTATGCAAACATCATAATATCGCATATCGATATATATATCGCATATCGATATATATCGCATATCGATATATCGATCT